>APFE030122774.1:9326-45688 GCA_000404065.3 Pinus taeda | reverse complement strand
GATTGCTCTTAATTGTCTTGTTTGTCACTAGAGAGTCTTAGACTCCTAGGGAGGTTAGTTTTGTCAGCAAAAATAACTCTTTCCGCATGACACAGGGCTAGCAGGGAAGAGATTCCCATAGTTGATGAGGCCAACCCTAACCAGTCTTCCACCATAGGCTTGTCAGACGAGGAAAGTGAATCTTGCCAAAAACTGGTCATTGCGAATTAGCTTCCTGAGTTTTGTTCTTATACACTACTTTGTCCTCTTCCTCTTGGTTATGGAAAAGTTCCTTTAGGTTGCTCGATGACATTGCCAGCCAATCCATCGAAATTATACTATCCTTGCATTTGACACCTTGGTTGGCCAGAATATCCACAAACTTGTTGGCATTTCGATGCACATGGAAGAATCTAAGAGTGTGCAGTCCCTGAAGATGTCCCTGAATTTTCTGGAGAACCTGTACTACCCTCCAATGTTTTGTAACTTTCTCTGGTCCTGTTCCATGACTGATTCTCTTGGCTGCGTTGATGACTAACTCTGAATCAGCTTCTATTATTACATTTTGGCAATTATTCTGTTTCATAAAATCCAAACCTTGCTCCAATGCCATTAATTTTGCCATGTTGTTGGTGGCTTTTCCTAGATGACCATAGAAGAGGGAGATGATGCTTCCATTTTCATCCCTAAGAACCCCTCCAAAACCTGCCATGCCCAGGTTGCCTTTTGAAGCCCCATCAATATTATACTTTAAAAAGCCTTCCAGGGGAGGATTCCAGAAATCCTTAACCGGTTCCCTCATGTTTATTTTCTTGTCTATACCTTGTGGACTAAGCCCTTGCATGCCTAACTGCCTGAGAATTGATAAACTCTATTTCTGAGGGAGGATTTTTAGGGAGATCCCTAACTGTAGTGCTGACTGTCTCCTTGAGCTATTTTGAGATTTGTTCCAACAAGCGAAGAGAGGAACTCTTCTCTTCTTTGAAGATTCTTCTGTTTCTCTCTTTCCACACATTCCATATAATGAAACTTGGCAATAGAGCCCAGGTAGAGTTAAGCACTTCATAATCCGAAAAATTATTCCTCCAATTGATCAGGGTTTTAGTGATGCTCCCTGTGTCTCTATCCGACTGTTTGAAGATGGTGGCAAAAAAAGTCCCATAACTTGGAGGTGAAAATGCAGCTATTGAGAAGATGTTCCATTGTCTCCTCTTGGACTTCACCTAGCTAGCATCTGGAGGGTCCCAGCATTCCTCTCTTCCTGATATTATCCCAGGTTAAGGTTTTCCTATGGTGAACCAGCCACATAAAGAGTTTGACCTTCATCCAGCCCTTGGGCCTCCATAACTGTTGCCAAGTTCTGTCCGTAGCTTGGGATTCTAGCGCAAGGAGGATACCTTTTTCTTCCTTAATGTTAAAGTTTCCTTCTTTGTTGATAACCCATATTAGTTGATCCTGCCCTTCAGTAACTAAAATCATCCTCTGATCCAACAACCTCTTAAGGGTCTCTGCTTTACTTTTCAGGGTCTTGTCCTCCGCCCCCTATTTTTTTTCCATATTCTCCATTTTTCCGTATTGTGAGAATTCTCCCAAAAGTCCTTGACTTTCCATAATCCTTGATTGTCTGTCTCCTATTTGAGACCTATAAATTCCTCTCTCAAAAGAGTTGGTTCTTTTTGCCATTTGTCCTCCTAGAATAGTGCCGGATCTCCATCTCTGATTTCCCAGAAACTATTTTTTTCGACAACCTCTCTGTTCTCCCAGGCCTTGTTCCATATGGGAGATCCCTTTATGTTTCCAGTCATTCTTATGATATCATGGGAAAGCCAAGCACTGGCATATTTTTCCTTCCAGATGTTTTCCCATTGAGCCTTAGGATCCTTAACCCACCTCCACCAAAGTTTGGCAGCTAGAACCTTAGAATCTCTATATCATCCAATCCTAGGACTCCTTGGTTCTTGTGTTTACAAATCTTATCCCATGAGACTAAAGCCCATTTTTTCCTTGTTTCCTCTTTACCCCAGAGAAAATCTCTTTGGATGTTTCTAAATTACTGTAAAACTCCTTTTGGAGCTGGGAGAGCTGATAACATGAAGATAGGGATAGCTTGGAGCACTACCTTTGTGAGAACCAGTCTGCCAGCTAGATTAAGAGACCTGTTTACCCATTTCCTGACCTTGTCTTGCATCTTAATTATTAACGGTTCCCATATACTTTTGAGCATAGGTTTATCCGTTAGAGGAACTCTCAAATACTTAGAAGGGAGAGCGTCTCTTTGAAATACGAGGATTCTGGAGACATTTCTCTGGATGGCTATATGTGTATTAAAGAAAAATATTTTTGAATTGGAAAGGTTAACTTCCATACCTGATGCCAAAGCAAAGTCTTTCAAAATCTATTTGTAAGCTAGCGCTTCCTTGACTATGGGAATTCCCTGGAGCATGATGTCATCTACAAACTGTTAATGAGTCAGAACTTGACCATTCTTCGAAAGTTGGAGTCCTTGAATTTTTCCAGTTGCTCTAGCATGCTTGATGGACTGCCCCAGCCCTTCCATCATGAGAATGAAGATAAAAGGAGAGAGTGGATCTCCCTGCTTGAGTCCTCTAGAAGGCAAAAAAAATTCAGAGGGAGAGCCATTAATTAAAATTGAAAAGCTGGAGGAAGTCACTAGGGCCATGACCCATCTGATCCAATTATGATCAAAACCAAACACTACAAGTACTTTCTTGATATATGTCCAATTCACTTTATTATATGCTTTGGCTATGTCCAATTTCATTATCATGCCCGATTTCCTTTCACTAGTTAATGAGTGTACCACCTTGTGTGCTTGAATGATGTTGTATAGAATTTGTCTGCCCTCCACATACCCTAATTGTTCCCCTGAAACCAGTGAAGGTAGTAAAGGTTTGAGTGTGTTGGCCACAACCTTGGAAATTATCTTATAAACAACATTGCATAAAGCAATGGGTCTATACCTCTCTGGAGTTTGTGAATTATCCTCCTTCAGAATAAGGGAGATAAAGGAGGTGTTGAGAGCTTTAAAAATGGTTTTGTTCTGCCTGGAGTCTTCCACCACCCTTATAATATCCTCTTTGACAATTTTCCAACAAGCTTTGAAGAAATCTACATTGAAACCATCCGGACTTGGAGCCTTACCATTTTGCATTTCCTTGAGGACCTCACTGACCTCTGTTTCGATTATCGGTCTATTGAGATTACAATTATCCTTTCTAGATACCAACTTGAGGATATGCTTAATGAGGTCCTTGATGAAAGGAACCCTGTCTAAATAATTTTCCTCAAAAATACCTCGGAAGTGCTTAACTAACACAGCTTCTATCTCCTCATGAGATTGATGTGTGTGCCCAACTGCATCCTTGATCGAAGAGATTCTGTTGTGAGTCCTATTTGCTATAGTGGATTTATGGAAAAATTTGGTATTTTGCTCTCCTTCTTTTAGCCATTGAACTCTGGATTTTCGTTTCCAAAAAATTTCCTCTTGATTGCACAGATTTTCCCATTCTTGGTGATGTTTCTCTACTTGGTCATTTTTGTCCTTGTCAAAGCCTTCCTTGATCAAAGCTTGGTTGAGCTCCATTATTTTATTTTCCACCGCTTTCTTTCCTACAAAAATATTACCAAATTCATTCGTATTCCAGGCTTTAAGCTTCATCTTGATGTGCTTTAATATTTTGTGAAGTAGGAACATTATTGCATTTGTGGATCCTCTGCCCACCACTCTTCAATGTTGCTAATGAATTCTAGGTGAGAAAGCCACATGTTTTCAAATCTAAAAGGTCTATTTCTTGGGGTGCCTATGCACCTGATTTTCATTTGAACTGGCTAGTGATCTGAACCTCCAAAGGGAGGAATTCCTGCAATTATGTCCTTGTCTATAAGCATGAGATCCTCAGAGATCATGAATCTGTCTAACTTGGAGGCTACCTGTGAGGCCCCTCTTTTATTGTTCCATGTACAGAGGCCATTGTTTGTTTCAATATCAACAAGCTTCATGCTTTCTGAAAAGATTTGGAAGGCTAAGGAATATTTATTTAGAGCTCTTGTACCCCCTTTTTTCTCTGAGAGAGATCTGATCATATTGAAGTCTCCTCCTAGGATCCAAGGTAGTCCTTCATGTCTAACTCGTAGATCCACCAAGGAATCTATGAACCTGATTTTATCATCTAACCTTTGAGGGCCATAAACATTCGTGACTAGGTACGTGTCCCTGTCTCCTACTGGCTGAATAACAACTGATAAAAATTCCTTGATGCCTCCGCATCAATTATTCCAATTTTTTCGGGGTTCCAGAGTGTGAGGATACCCCCTACCATATTTTCTGCTTTAACTTCTAGAAACTAAAATCTATTGAGCCATTTACTATGAATTTGCCTTAATTTATAAATGGAGCATTTTGTCTCTTGGACAAAGATTATATCCGAAGCTGCCTGTTTCATTCTACTATTCATCATTCTCTGTTTTCTCTTGCTACCAAGACCTCTAATATTCCAAGTTGTGAACTTCATAATTAAAGATTGGTAAAGGAGTAACTGGTTAGGTCATTCATCTTACCTGAGTCCACCATAATCTTTCCACATTCTATCAATAGCTCATTTTGTTTTTTCCTGCCTCTTTTTTTCCCTGGATTTTTCGGTGCTAACCCAGAGTCATTTTCACTGTTTTCACCCCATCATTGCTCTCTCCATTAATGTTATTTACTCCCTCCAAACCCTTTGCCTGGGTTTTCCATAAGAATAGCTGTTATATTCGATTGAGCTCTTCTTGCGGTAGTGATTCTACCCCACCCATTGTTCCCTGAGCCAAGAACCCTTCTAGATTTAGGTTTTCTTTGTTAAGAATCTCCTGAAGCTCATTGTCCTCCATATCCATATCGCTCTGGGTCATTTCCTAATCCATTTCCAGTTCTGATTCATTTAGCATGATACCCTTATGTTTTTTGTTTTCCTGTGTCTAATCTCTTTCTTTGACCTTTTCCTTTTTCTCGTAATCTTCATTCATTATTTGATCTTCTACTGATAATTCTTCCTCCTTTTCTAGAACTTGGTACTGGTTCTATCTACCCTTTTGTCCTTCAGCTTGGTGTTGCTTTGGCCCTTTTCTGCCGCTTTTCCCTTTATGAACTACTTTGTGAAAGCTCTCTGTATCTTTCATTGTATTTATTTTGCTTTTGCTCTCTACTTTACTGAGGGGGCAGTATCTACGAAGGTGCCCATGTTCATGGCATCTGCGACATCTAAATGGAATATGTTCGTAGTTGACTATTTGCACCCATTCCTCATCAAAAACCTCCAAGATGACTTCATTCGGAAGAGCTCCAGATAGGTCCATATCCACACAAATCCTAGCAAAAGAGGTGTATTTTCCCCTCCTTGTGGCTTCAAAGGCTTTGATAAACCGTCCTAATTTATTGCCTATGGTTGCAAGGGATTCAGTTTGCTAATAGTCAAGAGGTAGAGAATAGAGTCTTACTCAAACTTGAATTGAAGTAAAAGTTTCCTGCTCTGGAACGAAGTTCATCATCCATGGCCACATATAGAGCCTTATTGCTGCATAGAAGTAGGGTCTGCCTTCAAATGATCTGTCTTTATCTTCAATGTTTATGAACACCACAGTAAAGAACCATTTAGACCCCAGATGTAGATCAATGCTACCTTTGGGCTTCCAGTGGTATCTTATCCATGTTTGTAAAGCCTTTTTAGTGGGCCTTAGCCCCATGAATTTGCATATGATTGCATGAATCCACATGTGATCTCTGTGCTCCTGTAGCACTGGATCATTTAAAACTACTCTAGGAGTAATTTCAGCTCTGGGTTTGCACTGGCTCTTCTGATTTTTGTCTTTTGTTCCATGTATTTTGTCATTTTCTTCCTTGTCTTTTGTTCCCTCCTTCTCCTTCGATTTGGTACTTTTTTATTCCTCCTCCGTGTTTTTTCTTCCTTCCTTCGCATCACCTTTTCCTTTCTTTAGAGGCTTCTTGCCCTTGTTGGCCACCGCATCCTTGTAGGAGGGAGTGGAGCTCCCTCCTCTGCATCGATCCATGGAGAGAAACCCACAACAATTCACATAAACCCTAGTCACCTTCTCATCTCGCAGCTAAAATCTCCACACTTTAGGATCGCTAGAATTGAATCTCCGTCAAGTGCATTTCTTCAAGCATTCACTCTCAAATGGGTCTCCCAGATAGACAAAATTTCTTTCTCACTCACAAATTTTTATGCAATGCTTAAGCACTCCACAACCTCTTACCAAACTACTAGCAATCCCATGCTTGTCACACTCACATCAAAGCTATCTACTAAAATGAAAAGAACCAACAACACTATCCAACCAAAAGAACTAGCGGATCATAACAATGGTGAGTGATTTTATAGGAGGAGTCTCCATGAAATGATGGAGAGGGAGCTTATCCCCAAGGGAGGTTGCACAAAAGACCGCACCACCATTCCAGAGGAGGAAGGGTGACCCAAACTAACCTAACAACTAGCTCTAGAGACATATAGAAGGCCATCTATTTGAACAAATTCGCCCAATTTGGATCGTCGCTAATTGTAGATTAAGTCTCAACGATGACATCGCAAGGAGGCAATGCATGCAGACCAATCGTCATGATAAATAGCTGGCAGCCTCACACCGGGCCCTAAAATTTGACCGTCAAGGGAAATAGGTGTACACCTACGACGATGTTGCGATGAGATTGTTTTTGACAAGGGATCGTCACGTATATTAAAGGCTTACTCACAACGAGGAAAAAACTTAGGGAATAAGGGTCAACTTTCAACATTAGAGAGCATTTGTTTAATCTTCTTTCATGAGTGGGAATATATGAACATGTTTATTTGACACATGACACAATAGAGGGACTGAGATGAGGACAATGACAAATTACTGTGTAACATATAGGACATTCTTCTATTGCATGGTCAAACTGAGTATAGTACCGACATGACGGGTGTGTTTGGCTCGTACACTCCCACGCATAGTGTCCAAGCACTCTGTGATTATAGAAAATAAATCTCCCTCCTCCTCCTCCTCGGCCCCGTCTGCGTCCCTGATATCTTCCGTGTGCTCCCCCAACGCCTTGATCCAGAGGTCATGATTTTGTTTGAATTTGATACGAGGGAATTTTTTCCATCATCAATTCATAGCTATGGTAGTCACATTAATCATGGCCCACTGATTTACAAAAATTGTAGAATAGTTGTTGCAGTGTCTGCACAAATTTTTGCAGCAAGTGGAAATTCTCTGTTACATGTTTTCTTGCTACTTGACATATAGTGCACCACATTGAGGGCCCTATACTCGGTCCTGCGAGGGCTTCCTGCCTTAGAGGCATGGGCCCTCCTCTTTCCATATAATTCATGAAAATATGGCAATGATCCTTATCACACCCCTGGTTCTTACACTTGAGGCACCAAACATCTTCCCGCACCTCTGGCTAAGCCACTTTCTCTTTTTTTAAGCTTTGAAACTCTAAGCAGAGGTTCTACAACTTAGCATGAATTTGTTGAACTCCCAACATCACATCCTAGATAGGTGTCTCATGTAATCTCATTGTGATCTCCAGTGCTTCCACTTGCATTCCTATCTTTTGTTGTGACAGATCAATCCTTAAGTGAGGCAGGAGCACGACTATAAACCAATCATGGTGTTGACTATATGTGAGATTCATATTGGCTTCATGGATTCTGCACTTTAGTCTCTGATCTAGTTCCAAGGGATTTTCACCGATCCTCATCACAATTTCCTTGAACCCCACTACCAATTGTTGTTTAGACTTAGGCCTAATGAACTCCTTGTTTAGAGCAATCTGAGTGTCTGCTAATGATGCCACTAGATTATTAGTGCAGTACTTCATGTACCACATCAACATGCGATCTTGTAGAGAAGTAACCAACTGTGCTTTCTTCATATGATCATTTATAATATTATGTGCCGTCCACACTTCCTTTGCAACGAACCAAAACTGGTATGGGTCCTCATTTCTCAAGCCCTTGAAAATGGGCAATTTCATTGTATTCCACATATTGAATGGTGGCGGAGGTGGTGGTGGTGTGGGAAAAGGTGTATGCTATGGAGGTGAAGGTGGAGGTGATGTGGTCAGATGAGGTATTTGTGGAAACCCTTACCTTATTAAATGGATAGTGCTCTGCGGTGAAGCCTGTGCTGCTCCCACGTCGTCACTTAGAGGAGGCTCGATTAATGGGTTATATTCAGGGCCTATTCTCCCTCTATCCCTGAATAAATTTCCACTTCGCGTAGCTCCAAACATCAAGGTAATGGAATAACCTAATTTTCACACAAGATCATTTTAATCCAAGCATTCAAAGATCTTAAGTACTTACCTTGCGGTCCTTTGAAAAAGTGTCGTTGTGCCTCACTGTAACTGACCGAGGTATCGATCGTGAATTCTGTCATGAATTGTCCTATGACTCGATCAAGACAGTGATCAATAGTGTGCATGAGCTTATCTTCAGAAGCTTCCAACCTCCGTACTAGCTCTGGGGTCCACACTATTGGACCATCAAGCCTCCACCTTCCTTGGCCGTCTGCCAATTTAGCGATCCTCTCATATAGTTCGATCGGGAAGGTGCAAAAGAAGATCTCATGTGTTTCTATATATATAAATATATGTCCAACCACTATTCTTTTTTCAGATGTGGATTTCTTTTTTCTTGTACCGCGAATTCGTGGATCTTTCTATCCAACCACTCCTTAATTTTGTTAGAAAATTATATATTACTGAGCAATGGAACACATATAATATTGCAGAAATATAAACACACAAAAAACATAAAACTAGAGAGACACAGATATACATGGTTCACCCAATTTGGGCTACGTCCACCCCAAACAATCAGTCCTTCGTTTCTATTATCCAGTAAAATGAAGAGACACAACCTACAACAGATCCACTGTAATATCCTTTGTTTTCTCTCATAGTCTCTCCTCTATGTTTCTCACTCGAAGAATACACATCTATTACACAGCTTCAATACCATGCGCTCATACAAAGAGAGGGGTTTCCTTCTAGGGAAAAAAACCCTAAACTAAACATAAGTTCTATCGTCAGATCATCCAACTAATGAATGACCCAGATTGACTAGAAATTACTATACTTTTACAAGGCAATTTTACATCTGTTTTTGGCTTCACGGGTGCTACCCCTGAAACCCCCACCAGGGGACCGCTACCCCGGCCCCCCCAGCTAGGGGGGATCAGCCCCCGTGAACCCCCGCGGGGGGGAAAAGTCCCTCCAACACCCCCCGCGTGGAGGGGTGTACAAAATTCCTAGGGTATACATCCAACTGAAACAAATACCTCTAAATAATCATGCTCCACACCCAACAAATTTCTTTCTTAGTTGGATTCCGGTGATGGAACATCACACATATATTTATGTAGATCTCAGTCCCAGAAATAGAACCATTTTTTGGATTACTGGGTCCTGACCCAGGTTCAGAGTTATTTTTGCCAAACAAATCCCTACACTATTGGCCCTTTTGGCATCAATCCATAGAGCGTGGACTGAAGTCTCACCCAAAGCAGTATGGGGGGATGCTGGAACCAAGTTTCCACACCCAAAGATTAGTGTAATGTCATTTTATGCCCTAAATCTGCCTTTGCATAGATCGATAAACTTCAAGTCTTATCAATATAACTACCCTTAATCACCATCTATACCTCCGCGAACGTTTACAGCTATCTTTTGCGGACCCGAAATAGGTGAATCCACTACTTATGCACATCAAAGATTACTTATAACCCAATAATGACTTAGATTAGCTTAAGTGTTCGATGACTTCAACATACAACAAGATAATATTCGCATAAACAGTTAACATTAATTTCATTCATACAATAATACAAATCATGTAAAGTTGCACATCAATACAATATTATTTCATAAACACATCATTCATCACAGTATAAAAGCGCATTTATTCATAACATAAGTAAATAGATGAAGCACAAGGATTTATGTATTAATCTCTTTATTGATAATCAGTTATGCTTATAGACTCAAGACTTCCCTACGCACTCAACTGTAGGGGTCTGCACACTCAGCTACGGACGCTACTCTAGGCCTCTATGCACATAGCTGTAGAGCCTTTCTTCCTACTCTTCTTCGCTAACTCTTTAGACTTCTCCCATAGACCAAACTTCATTACTTGCCTTAGACATCTTAAGACACACCTATTTATACAATCCCATGGTCCACGGACCATGGGTAGATCTTCAAAAGCCGACTCAACTTACATAAACGAAGGGTAAAACCCTTTATGACTCTTTAACTATCTACGTGCTTCGCGACCACAAATTGTGGAGACTTTACATCTTTATACAACAAAACTTAGGTTTTTGCCCCAAAATTGACCTTAGGGGACCCCATCCCAACACCCTCTCTTGGGATGTTTTTTATTAGGGGTGGCTAACTGAGGTTCAAGCAAATCATGCCTAGGAATAATGATCACTCATGTAAAGGTGTTGCGGAAAATATGTGCATGGAGGGTCAAGAGTTAGGGTTGGAGCATAATCCTCTTCCTAGCTCATCACATGCAAACACCACGCAAGATTCAACAGGAAATTAAAGAAGTTGAGGAGGAGATTGTTGATGAGTGAGATTGTGACTTGGGCATCAAGGTATTTTCAACTGTTGCTAGTTGGGTGCTAGATACTAGGAACACAAGGGGTAGAAAAAATAAATACCTTTATATAGTCAACCTATATTAGTAACTGAAATTGATTTTGGGAAAAGTCCTCCTTGAGAGGAATGATGCAAAATATGATATCTTGTTAATGATGGACAAACTCCAACTTCAATTATGGGAAATGGATAAAAATTTGGCAAGGATCGAGACCATAATTCTACATAACAAGGAGCTATCCGTTATAACAATATCATGAATCCTGAACATGTTGGATTTCTACTTGCTCTTAATTTCCAAATTTTTAGTAGATTTATGTTTATGACCACTATTTCAGTGGTTCTAGAGATTAATTTTTGTGGTCTAGATGTATGTTCATGGCTATCTATCACTATAAATTCTCAAGATGATATGACTTGGTCTTATTATGGTTTTAAAGACGAATGTTATCTTCATGAAATTGTTAGTATATTAATGGATTTTTGGACAAAACTCCCATTGTTTTGCATCTGGTTTGGTTTCCCCAATGGTAGTCCAAGGCAAATAATACGTTATGCTATTTTAACTCTCTTTGATTAATGGATATATTTAACTTAAAAAAATATATGGTCAAAATAACATAATATGATTATTTGATCATATCAAGTTTACCCATTGATTATTTTATGATTTTCTTTTTATTATTTTGCATTTTTAGCTATTTTTAATAGGGAAAGTTATAAAAGGGGTTTATGACTTTTTATGACTTTAAGGAAGGGTAAATAACTTAGGAAAAGTGAGCTTCTAAACTATTTTAATGGAATATAGGAAAATATAATGAAAGTAAGTTATTCCTTTGACTATTTTCAAAGAATAGTAGTATAGAAGTATGTTCAAACATGAAAAATCCATATTACAATGGTGTAATTAAGTAATCCTAGCAATTTGGGCTAAATTATGAATTTTTGTGAGAGAACAAAATGGCTTAAAGTAATATGGTTTATGAAACTCCCAAGGGATACTTCCTCCTCCTAATACATAGTGTGTGATATGAACTTAATATATCTAGTACATAACATATAGCAAGTCTTATATTATTGTAAGTTATGGTATGAGTTTTTGTGAAATGTGCACTTATCACTCTTTTGAAGACATATGAGTTACACACTCATAAAGAGAAATTATATGGACATTTGAAAGTTAGAGACATTTAACTTGTTAATACTTGGGCATCTAGTGGCTCAAATGCTCAAAATTTACTTTTAGGATATAATAACTTGTTAACATTATGTCAGTGCTGAATTTTTGTCAATTGATATAATTTATTGATATTGATTATTCTATCAACTTTTATGATGAAAAAATAACATTTTTTTAATATTTTTAATATTTTTTTTTCATTTCATAATGTTTTTTTTGTAAATTGCTAGCATTCATATACATAATAAAAGGAAATTACATCAGATGCCAAGGTTCACATAGAAATATCCAGATCTAGTCCCATAAACATTGAGAAAAAGGCTCATAATATGGCCATTTAAACCAAACACAACTATTACAAGATGAGATCCAAACACCCTAGTGAAGAAACAATGGATCTACCTCATATGAATACAAATTTTCCACAAAAAAACTATAGCCAAATACATCCTATTGTGGACATTCAAACTCCAAACACTTTTTCTAATGCACAAGCAATTCTCCATATATTTTGGAAGGAATTCGAAGAAAAACCAATTCTTGTCATGGCACACAGTCATAAAGTAGACTTCCCTCCTAGAAGAGCTCCTTGTTGTCTGTTAGCATAGAGAAAAAGGAACAACCACCTTTGACACCATAGAAATCTACAATTAAAACCATTCCAAAACACTGAAAGACACCACAGTTGGGAAAAAAAATGCATTGTGTCCCATTCACCACTTAGAAACATAACAATTGTAGTTGTAGAGAGATATAATAAATAAATAAATAAATAAAAATAAAAAAAATAAAATAATAATTTTACATAGATTCTTTGCCCCTATAAAAACCTAAATGTACCTGGTCTCTAGAGAAAGCATAACATATGGCGCACAAAAATCCAAACCATTCGATGCCCCATAATAGAGATAAAAGGTGGATTGTCCTATAGAAACCAAGTTGTAGCATATGAAGAATAATAACAAAATACTTGAACATATCACCATAACTAATTATCACCCAAGTAAATTGGAACATGTGGCTCCTCACCCTCATCTAAAGGAGGGTCAGTAAGGTCTCCAGAAGTAGAATCAATCACTAGAAAACCTACCACTCGAGCTAGACGTTGGTCGTCATTATTCAGAGAAAAGTGATGATTTATCAACATATTCTTGAAGTTCTTCCAATAAGAAAAAACATTGCAATTCTCCACTTTCTTGTCCTTAAAAAATAAGGTACAAGAGAGTGGCCATTTACTGATGGAGTGCCAAAGAACTCAAAAAATGTTGTCGCAACTTTTGAATATGACCAGAGTTAGGGACCCATTGCATATCCTTCTCTACCAATTCAGATTCTGAAGGATATGGTCTATCCCTAGAGACTTGCACCCCTAACAACAAAAGTTTCTTACGTACCTCCAAAGGAACAACATAAAAAATAGTTGCCACAAAATCGTAGGAAAAAGAGAAAACCCTTTTGTTCCCAATATTTCTATCACTACCCTATTGGGTTGCGGAAAAGGTATGTTTTTCCTCCTCATTTACTTAATTAATCATGTGTTTTTCTCTCGCCTTGAACATATTCTTGAAGTAAGACCATGAAAAATGAATGAAAAGTAGTGTTCAACAAGTTATATGCTTTTAGCATTAAAAGCCTATGTTTTCACTTGTTTATGCATAGGATGACTGGATTAGACACTTGCTATTCCTTTGGATAAGACAACAGTGCCAGGAAAGGAAGATGTCATTATTCCAGCTGTGTGAGCCAAGCTAAAGAAAGGAGACAAAACAAAGAATTGATGTGAGAAATCCGATTATTCAACTGAGAAATCATGAGGATCTTCCTATCCTTAGGATAAACTTTGGTTTTGCTAGCATTTCATAGAGAATATATAACTCTAATAGATCAAAAAGGATATAAAATTTTGTAATCATTATTAATTCCAGCAAGACTGTGAATGCAGATTCAACCTTAAGGGTTGTAGTGATTTTTTGATTTCTTTTTGACACTTAATGAAAAACTTGGAGCTTCACATTAAATCTATGTATTGAGCTTCTATAGCAGTTCCTTATGGAGGCTTTGGGCCTGGTCGCTGGAAGATCTAATGCTCATTTGTATTACGTTGATCATTCTTTAATGTTAAGATTTATATTGTTGTTACTTCTACAGGTTGAGATAGATTAAGTTTATACTGCGGTTAATATCGTTTTTATAATTTACAAAAAAGTAAGTGTTTATATATGATTGTTGTTTTGTTTCTGTATATTATTTCTGCAATTACTTCTAGCTTTGGATGCTCCTTGCGATTATCATGATTTGAGTAGTTTCCTTTAATGCATGTGGGTTTGATTATTCAGTTTGATTTCCTTTCGAAATTTGGAATATTAGATTAAGATCTTTGTTTGAAGTAGTTTGCAATTGATTTATCTTTACAATTTCGAACCATAGAATAACCTTTGTTTTGCATTTGAATTTCTAGAGTCAATGAGTTATTGATAGTTTGTTTATTTTTGGAACGATTAGTTAGGATTTAGGATTTAGGATTAATTAATTGCATCCCAATCTCTGATTGTTATCTCATATAAAATGCTTACAACCTTGAAATAGAAAGACAAATCCCACTTTGACACATTAATGTAGGATTAAGATTAATTTATAAAGTCATCTTAGTGCACCAACATTTTGGCACCATTGTCTAGGCTTTGGTGGTTTTCAGTATTCATTTATGATCTATTGGTGTCTTTCTTCTCCTAGTTATTCATCCCTATTTTTTATCTTAGTACTGATATCTGATTTATTTATCCTTAATAACTAGTATGGGAAACATATTTATATTATCTTAATCACGTCATCATTATCTGTTCATCTGACATCAACAGTGATAAATTTAAAACAACACTTTGTGATATTTCATCACACATACTCTGAAAAGGAAAATCTCTTTCCATGATGTACATTTCATATGATTTATTTCTCATTATATTCTCTGACCAATCATATGGTTGTGCATGCATGGCATTTAATTCTTACTTTATGAGTGCTCTGACCACCTTTTGTTGTATTAATGATGTCTCATGCCTTTTCCCTTCCACATGCTTCAAAGGTCGTGGTCACCCTTTTTCTCATTACAAGGGGAAGGTCATACATTATGACAATGTGAAGGTGCATGATTAATGAACATCCGCCATATCTATTGATGTGATAAGATATCATTACTGAGATTTTGTACTTATTTTTCATTCCTTATACTCCTGCATGTAGCTTAACCTATGTTGTTTCATTACGAGAATTATGGATTTAAATAGTAAATGCAGGTTTGCAATTATTCTCAAGAAATAGAAGGTATGGGTGGCACCTCTGTCTGCAATAAGCCTACACTATTACAAATCACCACGCAAGCCCAAGATATTTTAGAATGTGCAGGATGGGTACAATATCTTGCTTAGCTGTAGGGGTTTAATGATGATATCGCTCTAGAATTCTCGTAGAATCTATAGAACAAGAGCACAACTATTAAAGGCAGGGCCATAACAGTAAATGAAGCCATTTTGGCAAAGGTCATAGGCCTCCCTATAGAAAGCATAAAATGGGTAGAAAAGCACACGACACTCCACAAAGTTGTAGAATTATTCAAGGATCTTGGTGAGGAATTAGTTCAGAAAGACAAAGGTATTTGTCCTGCATCTCTGAGTGAGCCATGGCGCGAACTGGAAAAGGTCATCCAGAAATACATCACATGTGATGGTCACCATGACATGGTAAGGCCCTGGTGCCTTAAATTGTTAGCATCAATAAAAAAAAATAGTAATAAATTTTCCATTCTTCTTGAACTCGTTACTACATGAAATTTCTAGTAGAGTGAGGAAATTAAAAACCCACAGGCTACAATCAATCATCATGGTTTGATCAAATTGGTAGTTACCAAGGAGTTAACTCAAATGCAACTAACCTGGGACAATTTTATAAGCTCTAATGTACCACCCATGGAAGGAATCGCTGAAAAAGCCTAGCTTGAGGAAGAACACCAGATTACAGAGGTATAAGCCCCAAAAGGAGACGAAAAGGGAAAGCCCCTGTCTTGACATCCATTCCTATTAAAGAAGACTGTCTAAGTGAATAATCCAATGGAGAAGCATTAATGTAGCCACAGATGAGGCGAGATCACCCCTCGGATCCCATGATAGACAACGAGTCGTTTTTCCTCGGGATTATGAAGAAGAAGCAAATAAGGTCTTGGAAAATTTGGGAACCCTTTTTGAAGAGATAGGCCAATCTGAGAATCCATAAGAACAAGTCCCTACTCCTATCTAGGGCAAGAATTTTCTTAATTCCATTGGAATACAAATGAAAAACATTAACACTTGTCCAACAGGGACTCAAACAGAGGATGTTTGCACTAGTTCTATAGAAACTCAAACAAATTTTTGTTCTTCTATTGAATTAATAAAGACAACTACTCAGACAAATCTTCAGACAATCCTTTGTGTTCCGGCATCAACCATGGAAACAACTATTCAAATAGATCTTCAAATAGACCTTTATGTTCCTGTGTCAATAGTGGAAACAACTATTGAAACATATCTTCAAACATACCTTTCTATTCCTATGTCAACAGTGAAAATAACCATTCAAACAGATTGCGTAGCAACTGGAAGCAAGACTAATGAGGCTGAGGACATACCTCCTTACACCCTTTGGTAGTAGAGGCTATTATTTGAAAGTTTAAGATAGAACTAACAAAGTTACAAAAAGTTCTACAACAACATAAAAAAGAAGTTGTGCCTTTAAAGAAATACTAGGAGTTACTGAAACAATTAATGGCTTGACTACAACAGAGGATGAGACCTATGCTAGTCTCAGAGCAGAACGAAATAAAGTGGAGGAAGTACAAGGATAGTTTCAAAAATCCTTGGAGAAAATAAAAATTATTTGTTCTGTTTATTCAGATGCATTAGCTTGTAGGTCGCCTGCTACAAACTATGCACTTTTTCTGCTTGAATGATATTTGTTATTAAATTAAGACTATTAGAGCTGGTCAGTATTTTGAGTTTAGTTCTACTCCCGATTTTATTAAATGTTGCCAAAAATAGACCGAGGATGTAAAACATTTTCTCTATGAATTATATTTGCACAATTTTTTTTGGATGATGAAAGGGATGCCAATACTAGCCCCTTCATTGGGGATGTCCAATTCCAAGATTTCAACATTAGAGAAGCAACTCTCTTGGCTGCAAAGCAAAGGTATACAAATTCTCCCAATTGTTTCAGAAACCAAGAACCCTTTGGTTACAGAAACTTTAAGACAACTGTAGCTAGACTTGTCCGTTATGGTAACATTGTCCTGAATGAGGGTCCCACTTGGATTGGATGTTGTTACAGAACCCCTATTATTTGGTATCCTCCTGATGGGTATCATTGTGATTATGAGCTATCAGAATATTAGGAAGGTCAAGACTTTGCATTACTTAAAAATAAAAATGGTTTTTGGGTATACAAGGAAGAAACATATCTTGCCTATTCTCTGACTTAGTTGCATCTTAATTATATTATTGCATGAGGACATGCAAAGAGTTAAGCTAGGGAGTATGTTGGGTTGTGGAAAAGGTATGCTTTTTTCCTCATTTACTTGATTAATCATATTATTTTCTCTCGTCTTGAACATATTCTCGAAGTAAGATTGTGAAAAATGAATGAAAAGTAGTGTTGAACAACACTTTACATGCTTTTAGCATTAAAAGCTTAAGTTTTCGCTTGTTTATGTGCATGATGACTAGATTGGACACTTCTTGTTCCTTTGGATAATACAACAACACCATGAAAGGAAGATGTTGTTATTCTAGCTGCGCAAGCCAAGCTAAATACAGGAGGCAAAACACTAAATTGATGTGCGAAATCCAATTATTTAGCCGAGCAATCCTGAGGATCTTCTGATCATCAAGATAAGCTCCGGTTTTGCTAGAATTTCATAGAGAATATATAACACTAGTAGCTGAAAAAGAACATAAACTTTTGTAATCATTATTAATTTCCTAAAAGACTGTGAATGCATATTCCACCTTAAGGGATGTAGTGATTTTGTAATTTCTTTTTGACAGTTAATGAGAAACTTGGAGTTTCACATTAAATCCATGTATTGAGCTTGTATAGCAGTTTCTTCTGGAGGCTTTGGGCCCGATCGCTAGAAGATCTACTACTCATTTGTATTATGTTGATCATTCTTTACTGTTAATATTTATATTGTTGTTCCTTCTACAGGTTGAGATAGATTAATTTTTATATCTCAGTTAATATCATTTTTATAATTTACAGAAAAACAAGTTTTGTATCTGATTGTTGTTTCCTTTCCGTATATGATTTCTGCAATTTCTTCTAGCTTTGGATAATCCTTGCGATTATCATGATTTGAGTAGTTTCCTCTAATGCCTGCAGATTTGATTATTCAATTCGATTTCCTTTTGGCATTTGGAATATTAGATTAAGATCTTTGTCTGAAGTAGTTTGCAGTTGATTTATATTTTCAATTTTGAACCATAGAATAATCTTTATTTTGCATTTGAATATTTAGAGTCAATGAGCTGTTGAACAATTTTTTTTATCTTTGAAATGATTAGTTAGGATTTAGGATTAATTACCTGCATCTCAATCTCTGATTTTTATCACAGAAACAATGCTTACAACCTTGAAATAGCAAGACAAATCCCAAGTTGACACATTAATGTAGGATTAAGATTGATTTATAAATTCATCTTAGTGCACCAACACACTGCTTTTGGAGCTCATCGTTTGCCTTAGGGGCATGAGGAATGGCACCAATAAGCACTAAGGATAGGAAAAAGAATAACATATCCCAAAGATACAGTAGAAAGGATGAGATAAATGACCATTATACCTAGATCTGAAAACAACAATGCTGTCACCCACATACCACACATCTTGATTCAAAGAGAGCCAATAGTCCAGGCCACCACAATTTAATGACATAACATATTATTAAGACTTCTAGAAAAAACACCTAAGAGCAAGAAATTTCCCAATGACACAACAAGCCAAACCGAAAATGTGAATGAAACTTGGGAATTTTGAAGTAAACCCTTGACATTGAAATGGTTTCCTCAAGCAAAATAAAAGTAGGAATATAGGATATTGCACATACATCTAAAATATTACAATATATTATAACCCCAATGACCATAAATGCTGACCAACACAATCGAAAATTACTTATATAGAAGAATGAAAAATACAAGTAGGTTATAGTCAAAGCACACACAATAAGCCATAAATACCAGCCAGTGAAACAAACAATTTCTCACCAACTCAACAAATAAAAGGAAAATAAAACTACCTTTAAAATGTTGATCCCATGCAAAGAAATTAGAGACCTAAGAGAATCACCAAATGATAAAGGAAGGCCCCAGTCCAATCAGAAAGAAATGCCCAAAAAAAACATTTATCACAAAAATGGAATATAATAGTATGATACTAGGAGGAAAACAAAATTGGTGAGCAAGGAGAAATCCTATCCTCTGCCCACACAAAGTACATACATCAACCAACATCTCATTTAAAGTGAAAAAACACTCCCACATCGAACTCTACCATATTAATTGTCCCTTGCCATGCATTTAATATGAGAGGACAAATGTGAGTAAAGCACACATCACAACACTTTTGATAAATGTTGAGGAACAACCGCATCGATGATAATACTATTTGATTCCAATAAACCTTTGAGGGTTCTAAATCCATCTCTTATCTATTGAAAGGCTGAACTACATCCAAATATAGATCTTGAGAAATACAACCAAGATTTACCAAAAACTCAATGACCTTATTAGTTGATCTTCAAAAATGTTGGACAAAAATGCACTCCAATTTTCATAGCAAAAGATTCAGGTTACCAAAAATAATTTCCAAATACCAAAATTTCATAATATTACTTGGGGGCTACCCATTTAATAATTTCTGTACACATTGAATAACAATAATTGAATCACTGTCAATCTACAACAACTGAAAAACTTCGCGAATAGAAATATGTATGCCTTTCTCTAACACTTAGAACTATGCAAATAAATTTGTTACAGAGCCACAAATTTATGCAAAATCCATCAAAAACTTAGATTTATGATCATATAATACACCTCCATAATCCACAATACCAGGATTTCCCTTTAATTCCCCATCAAAATTTAGTTTGATAAAACCAGTTGGTGGGGGAGAGTAAACCAACATTGACGATGTAGGGGGGGGGGTGTGGGTGGGGTCAACAAAATAGAAATTTTATGAGTGATAATATACAAATACAAATCTTCAAAATCTCTACTTCTACCTCATTATCTTCCCAAACCTCACTTGAACAAGGAGCTGCTAGAAGAGTTTCCCTCAGATTTTACATTATTACTTCTTTGAGTATAGGTATCGATCACCACTTTTTATGAAAAATTCTACCATTCCTTTCTTTCCACAAGTTCCAAAGGATAAATCCAAAACCCATAATCCACACTCTATTTAGAATGGGGTTCTTAAACAAAGAGAAGTTCCATTGTGCAACTAAAGTCACCAAGTTTTCCTGAATATTTCTTGAATTGCCAAAGACAAAAGGAAGAAAGAGCCAAAGATCCTTCCCAACATCACATGAAATAAATAGGTGATCCAAATTTATGGTAAACATCTATAAAGTATGAAGGTATTCACTCTCAAGTAGACTTGGTAATTGTTTCCATTGTTCATCCCAAAACAAGGTCAATTCCCCATTCCTAATTTCCTAAAATGCCTACTTTCTCACAATCTCTGTACTCTCTTGTGGCCAGTTCCAAAGGCTTGAGCTTGCGATATTTGAACCAAAATAGTAAACTTTATTCCTGAGACATAAGATACACATATTTATTCGACCATATTTTTTTCCACAATTCATTTGCCACTTGACACCCATATCCACCATAATTTTTCCCTTAAGGTTATGCTCAAAATTTCAGGATCTCTCCAACCAGGTCCCCAAGCCAATTTAGGAAACAATAATGCATCCAATGCAACCAGAGACTATTGCTTAGCCTAATTGGAGCCTTATCAAAGGAAATCACACCAAATTTCTCTCAATTTACCACATATTTCCTTTGGCATTGGAATAGTTGACATCTAATAAAGTTGTATGACCTGAAACACTCACTTTGTAAGGATTAAATTCCTATGAGATTTAAAGCATGAAATGTACAATTGTGTACTTTTTCTACAAGCTTCAAAAGGAGAGCCTGCTAACAAGAAACCCTTTTTGGATTGAAGACTGAAGGTACTCCAAAATACTTTGACGTGAAAGATCCCCTTCAAAATTCTAATATGTGAGACAAATGACATTGTATAGATTCTTTGACATTAAAGAAGAACAACCAATATTCTCATTATTTATAAGGGTACCTGAGGAAATCATGCATGTAAAAAGAAAGGAATGAACCTATTTGACTTCTTTGAGAGTGGGTTGTTCAAAAAAATATATCATCTACAAATTGCTGGTGAATCAGAGGCAGATCACCACAAAAAGTGCGTAGAACTTTAAGTGTTCCACTGGAAAAAGAGTTTGAGAAAAAACGCCCAAGAACTTCCATAGATAGAATAAAAATAAAAGGTGAAAAAGGATCTACCTACCTTAGGCCCCTTGTTGGACTAAAAATAGCAGAGGGGGAGCCATTAATCGAAATGGAAAAAAAAACTGTAGAAAAAAGAGAGCACACCCAAGAAATCTAGTGCTAGGAGAAGTCAAAAGCATCAAGAACCTATTACAAATAATCCTAGAAAATTCTATCCCAAGCCTTAAATATATCAAGTTTAATCATCATACCTGGTCTTTTTTAGTTCTTTAAAGATTGAATTATCTCATTAACCACAATTATACCATCTGTAATCCGTCGACGATATGAGGTCTTTCGAAAGAGGCTTCAAAAAATTTACCATAATAGTTGAAATAACCTTATAAATAACACCGCATAAATAAATGGGTTGAAATATACTAGGGTCCTTAATTTTTTGATCCTTTGGGTCCAAATAAATGAAGGTTGCACTAAGATGAAACACATTAAATATAATTTTCACGAATCCTCAACTACTTCATGAACTTCTTGACCTTAAAAACTCCAACGTGCCTTAAAGAAATCCAAAGTGTACCCATATGATCATGGAGCCTTATTTCGAGGCATATTCATAATCACATCCTCCACTTCCTAAAAATAAATTGGCCTCATTAGGGAAAAGTTACGGTCCTTGCTAATTAACCAAGGAATACAAGAAAGAGTTTTGTGGATTGCATGTTGTTGATTAAAAGTAGGCTCAGTGAGAGATTTCTTATTAAAATAAATAAATTATTCTTTTATGTCCTTGTGATCAAGTTTACGCAAGCCATCCCTTCTAATGATCGAAAAATTTGATTTAAATGTCAACGTTGAACCATAGAATTGTGGAAAAACTTAGAATTCTTTTCTCACTCCTTTAACCACTGTACTTTAGACTTTTGTCTCTAGAGTGTCTCCTCTTATTGCCTATGAAATTCTAATTTATTCAAGATGGACCCTTCCTCCTACATTAACTCTAGAGAATGACCATCAAGAATCATATGTTGTTGAATTTTCTACATTTGACATTCCAATTTCCGCTTCTCCAAAAAAATATTTCCAAAATACTCCTTATACCATAATTTAATCTTAGCTTCTAATTATTTAAGTTTCAATTGAAAAGTGTGCATTTTTTCTTACCATAAACACAAATTTCCTTATAACATCTCACAGTTAAAAGGTATTGCAATAAAGGATAATAAAGGAAAAATAAGACCAAGGTCATGGGGCACGTATTCCAAGTTGAATGTTGGGAAAAACATCCTAGTGGGTGTCACTTTTGGTTTATTTATGTCTAAGGAATTTGGCAAAGGAAAAGAGGAATTAATTGGCATTTATTTACGAAAAATAAAGGAAAATAGGAGAAAAGGGAAATGAAAGGTCACAAATTTGAATGAGGAAAACTGAAGGAAACTAGAGAAGAATGAAGAAAATGGAGGCCTTTATAATAAAAAGGCTTTATGATGATGAATTAACAATTTTTTGTCAGTTTGGCTTTGGAATTAGTTTAAGAGAGAGAAGAGCACCAAGAGGAGAAAGCAAGTTAGCAAGAAAAGGAAATCCAACGAAAGACAAGGAAAGAAAAAGACAAAAAAGGAAGGTTGGATCAAGTAGCTTCAACAAGAGGATCTAGCATATTGCATGTGTGATTTCCTAGATAATTTGTGAATGCATGGTACATGAATTTGTTCATTTTGTTCACTTTCTATCATTGGCATGGGTTTTTTGGTTTTGATAGTGGTTTCAACCTTGCCTTTCCATTTCTTAGATAACCATGGTGTGATGGGATTATTTTCTAGTTGAGCTTTGGATTTTCGGAAGTTTATGGAACCAGGTGAGGTGTTCTGAAGAAAATTTCCAAGGGTTGGGGGTGAAGGTGGTTTAATCTCCAGGAAGCCCTCAAAAGGTGGGTGGAGACAGGAAAATTACTCAAGGTATTGGTGAAGGAAATTTGAGGTATCTAAGATTGTTTTGAGTTTTGAAATATCTTGATTAGTTTTGGAAAGATGGTGGTACCTTGAGGGTGGAGGAGGTTTAATCTCCAGGAAGCCCTATTTTCTTTTGTCTTGAGATCCCATTGTTATGAGGATTTTTTCATCTATGGATAAATACTAATTCCATAGGTAGGTAGTTATACCTAGAAAAACTTATTTAAAGTGCTTATCCTTTTTCGATAGACGATAAATAAGATAAAGGAATCAAAGGGCCTACTTGTTCTTTCGCATTCCCTTGGTCTCCTTTGTATGACTCCCATCGCTCCTTCTCAAACTTAACTTGCTCAAAAAGTTCCTGCAAGCATAAAAAAAAGATAGAGAACCAACCAAAGTAAGAGATCTATTGAATATAAGTAAATGGAATCAGATACATGCACACATATAAACATCATACATCAAGATAAGCTTATGGAAAAAGGTGTAAAAAACTTTATTAAGTAGAAGGAAGAACTACAACCATGAAGTTTGATCCATTATCACTCTTCCAACTTGGGTTCCAACCAACATCACATCAATAGCACAACATTCCGACAGCATAACACTTCTCACTTACAATCTCAATTCTCACACCAACAGTATCACCTTACAAATTTTGAAAGTCCAACCCTTGATCACTTAGATGAGTGCTCAATTTATAGGCAAATGGAGGAGGTTTTGTAATAAATGAGGGTATTGAATGGCCTTCCAAACATATAGTTAGTTTCCATGGAGGAAGGGATGAGAATATAGGAGGTTATGTAACTCATTCCCTATCCAATTTCAAGCTCATAGGAGATGATATTGGTGGGAATCTTCTAGATGGCTCTAGAAGATAAGAATATTCTCAGAACCCTGTGTGAATTTTCCTCAATCTCGCCCAACGTAGGTCAAAGTGGGCCTAGATGCTCTATAGAGCACCCTGACATCGGCCTACCTACACTAAAGCACACTGACCCCTGTCTAAGGCTGCACTGGTCCCTCAAGGAGGCAATTCTGAAGGGCTTAGGCCAAAGAACTCGCAGGGAAGGAGACATTCAAAATGATGACTTGTCTAGGGCATGTAACAACTAAATTAGGGTTTTATGAGCCTTAATGGTACTGATCTGAATAATGGGAGTGATGTGCCCAAATGGACTTGTAATAGTTTCCCCCTAAAGCATGAAGTCGAAGATAATAATTTCGAGTGATATGCTTTACGATGTGCTGAGGAGGTTGTTGGAGAGGTAAATCCCCTCTACGGATAGAGGCGATCCCTACTAGCCGAGAACGGGTCTAGCAACAATCAATCAATGCTACTCTGCAAGTTCCTAGTTGCAATTAAAAAGTGGGTAATGAGCACCTACTTGGATTCCAGCGCTATTGTTTGATGAAGAGATGCCACTCTCGCTCCTTTGCTCTGGTCGGTCACGATCCTCCACTATCCTCGTAGATGGACACCTGCACATGCAAAGAGAGAAAAAACACAAGCGTGAAATCTAGTAAAAGAAACTATACATCAGTCAGAAAGGATGTAATTCACATTAATCATGATAAGAAAAATGAAAATGGAACCATAACAGTAGTCATCTATCTTTTATTAATCAAAAACAGAGAAAGATACAACCAATGTTCTGACGCTGAGTCCTTCTCAAGAGGGTCCAGCCAGCAAGTCTCATAAGCATTCACCCTTGGAGGTAGATATCCAAAGACAAACAACTCTCTCTCTCACACAAGGCAACAAGACTTCATAACCTTCCTTAATCTCTCTAGCAATCCACACTTAACACACTAATTGCCTATTAAGAGCAACACTAAAGCACTATGAATTCCTCTATGTCAAACCTATATGTCAAAAACTAGCTGCTCATGGCAATGGTGGAGGCTTATATAGGAGAAGGAGTCTCCATGGATGGTGGAAGGATAAGATTATCTCCAAGAAAGGTGGCTCATATGACGAACAAACATGCCATAGAAGGGAGGGCGACGTTCACAAGGCCAACAACCAGGTCTGGAGTCATCTGGAAGGCTGGTTGTTAGAACAAACTCGCCCAAACAGGATCAGCGCGGGTGTATAACTGGACTGGCGCGCTGACATCGCATCTCAATAACAGAAGAGGTCTGGTCAGTGCGACTTAGTACAAGCCGAGGATGCGCTGGCTATGAAATTCGATCAGCGCGGGAAACCCGTGTGCTTCCGCGCTGGTAGCGCACCAATTGCACTATCATCCGCCAGTCAACGCGGTTATTTCAATAACAGTCGCGATGACCCAATAAACTTAGGAAAAGAGGGTTTTTTGGCCATTTCAGAGAGCATGAGCATGATGTATTTGATTTCATGACACAGTAGGGAGACTGACAAGGAGACAGTGACAAATTACTGTGTAACAGATGCCCCCTAAAGCATGAAGCCCGAGAGAGTGGGAGGGGTGAAATGCTTTACAAAACTGCTGAACCGGAACATCACTAGGAAGAACCTGCACATTGATACAACTGATATTTCGATTACATGTAGTCTAGGCATGGGCGCAGCCATCCAAAAGACATACGAAGAAGGTCTGTGGTGTGGACGTAGCCACCCAGCTGAAGAGACCACGATGATAAGAGGTATGGTCGCAGCCATCCTAAAAGACTCAGGTATGGGCGCAGCCATCCATCAATGAGTCATGTAATAATGATCCACAAAATCGCAACCTGGTCCGCAACAGACTAGAACTAGGGTCTTGCGCTCCATCCAAACCCGAACAAAGTACAAATCCAAACATGTGAATACAGGAGTCGAAGTCGAACATGCTTGAACATCGTCTAATTACCAACCAATGATGAAAGCTGTTAATAGACGTGAGAGGTGCCACCAATAATGATGATGGTCCTCAAGGTACTATCGGTACAATCCATGGCATGTGAATGAATGAGTCGGTGTTGAACACCCGTAGAATCGTCCGATCGGAGGCCAATGATGAAAACCTCGCGTCGAGCATGAAGAACCTGCCGTTGAGGCATGCAGGCTCCAAGGTACCTGAAGGGAGTCTCTAGGTCACTTTCCTAGATAATGAGCTGAAGTCGACAGGAAGTGATCTTCATCGAAGGTGGGCCATAATGTTTCCCACATCATCGACACGAGACGGAAAGAGACAATATGTTTTGTGTGAAATATCACAGGGAGGTTATACTTGCATAGGCTAACTTCTCTTCAACATATCGGCAGCACAATAACTGATTTGGCAGTATTTGAGGTCAAGTGATCAGAGGTCGTGACGACAGGACAATGAGCAGATGAATGGTCAAATAGGATAACCCAAACCCATGGAGGAAAATGTGAAACGAGATGAGATGTCCCCACCCAGACACGAATGCAAACAATGCCATGTTCAAGAGTGACATACTGCCGATGACGATGATTATGATTCCTTTATTTCCCCCACCATTTCTGGCGAGTACCCCGGTTATTTTTGGATGACAAGCTTGACTGGGATAGCATATGCTTGAGGAGCGTCATTTCGACGGAGCCCGATGTCATCAAGTTTTAACGAGTCTGACAAAGGAAGAACTCGGTGCCTTTTCTTGTTTAGAGAGTCTGAAAAGACAGCAGAAAAGAAAACTCCAGGGGGGTGCTCTTTCGTAAAGTTGTGTCTCTCGAGCCCGAAAAAGTATAAAATGATGCTCGAAAGAACCGCCTGATCATTACGACGGAGGAGTACTTTTCGTAAATAGTAACTTTGACCCGAAAAAGTAAAAAAGTCGTCAAAAGTACGTCGTTTTAGAGCCAATAACGAGTGCGAAATGACAAGCACCCGACGATCTTTGTTAATTTAAACGGTCGAAAAAAGAGCTTTAAAAGCGACCGCCTCTCATTCCTTTTGATGAGCTGAAAGGAGGCTCGGCTATATTTTCTTGTTTTATGTCGGAAAAGAGCTTAAAGACGACATTTTTTGGGACCAAGTGTATACAGATCCATCGCGACTTTGTCGGTTCTGAGGACCTGCACAAGAAAACCACCTGCGTAAACCCGTTCGATATGTTGAAAAACATAGTAAAACATGCGTAAAGACATAGCATAGTGACATCAGGACTAAATCTATGATAAAAGATGACAAAACCCACTTTTATAAAGTCAATTAAGAACTTTTTACCATAAATAGGGGGGTAAAAATCATTTTTTACCATTTTACCATTTTGAGCCTTGGAGAACGTTGTGGAACTACAAAGTTGACGGAGCAAATTCTTCATCTTACGGACACCATCCTTCCGACAGCTGATTCCAGGTAGGTTCCTCTTGCCCTGTGGCTTATTTTAAGTCCTTTTTCAAGCATTTTCACCGTGGGATTTGGCCATTTGGCCAAAATTTTTGAGCGTTGGTGCGCTCTCGGTCAGCGTGGATTTTCCCCTCGGGTCCGCGCTGATCGATTTAATTAACACACACCACTTTCCGGGTCAGCGCGGAAAACCCGTGTGCTTCCGCGTTGACCCAGAGAAAATACAAAGGGCCGCCATTATCAGTGCAGCTGTTTTAAAAACAGTCGCGCTGGCGCTGCGAACATTAGTTTTTAAGAATTTAAATGGATAATTTTCAAAAGCTGGCAGTCTAATGCTTTTGGGTGATCATGCAGGACACAATGGCCTTTGTGTGGCAAGAGAGGGCCCACGATAATGAAGATAATGCCGCTTTTGCCGATGCCGGATGCCGAAATGCAATGCGGGCATGCGGTTTGCTAAAATTCTTTCTCACTCCACGCTTGAGGGCACAGCCAGACCTCCTAGAGCTCTTGATCAGAGCTTGGAACCCAGGTTTACGATCCGAGGCCGTGACATCGAGTTTGATTCCACAGACATTTATTTTTTGACTGGATTGTCACGCTGGGGTGTGATGCCCATCCTGGAGGGGCAACGACCCAGCGGCGAGACGCTCGACCAGCTCATGGCTCGGGTGTGTCCACAGGTGCACAAAACACGGAGTGGGAAGGTAAGCATTCCATCAGTGGGTGCTGGTGACATGGTCCTTCATACTATACTCTTTCTAGTGACGCAGGCAGCAGGCAGTCTGGCCAATCATGATGCCTCAAAGGCCAACCTATTGCTAGCTCTCGAGTGTCTACAGCCCACATTTTTCAACTGGGCAGCAGCTGTGATAACTAGCATGAAGAGACAATTGAGCAACTGCCGACGTGGAGAGTTGAAGTAGTTTGGCTATGGATCGCTCTTACTCCCGCTCATGTTTGAGCGGGTGCCAGCCCTTCAGCTGCAGACCATGGTGGTGGATCCGCCTAACAGTCCACGGGAGACGAGGACCACCAAATGGGCCCGGGTCATGCCACGTGGAGGTGGCGGCCGCTTAGTGTCGTGGGGTGTTTTCTTCCGAGAGTGGCTAGATCGCTAGGTTATCTTTGTCGAGGACTGGCCATATGCCGGTATCGACTTCCGCGGTGATCCCGACCTGCCACTGCCTGTGGGAGAGAAGTGGGACGATGGAGGTAAAACACTTGATCTCTTTTGATTTTTTATCTTTTGTAATTTTTTAAATTTTTTTTCATGTAAATGTCCTAATAAACGCTATGATGTGTAGATGTGGGACCTATGAGACCCCTTGGCCTGGCCCCAGAGGCACGGAGAGATGGGCAAGGCACCGCGATCTTGGCCTTAGCTCCTCCAACAGGCGACATGACGGAGGCTGTGGTGCACAACCTTGAGGGCTTACTGGCAGGAGTCCCGGATTACCAGGGGATCGAGGAGGTCCCCATAGCTGCACAGATCCATACAGTGGGTGTAGAACCCAGGATGCACCGCCTTTTGAGGCGGGTGGCACGAGTGGTGGCATGCTACAGAGAGCATAACCTAGCGTATTAGACGCCTAGGTTTTATTTTCCACTGATGTTTTTTGGAGAGACATACGTCTCAGATGTACTGAGGATGTCGGCTTTATTCAGACATGTACACTTATTTTTTGAGCGCCTTGGTGTGCCACACGATATATATATATATATATATATATACATGGTGTTTTTATTGTATCTTATGCTTCTCATGTTATATTAATTTACATATTGCGCAAATGTCTGTTTAATACATAATTGGCCAATGCATCAGTTACTGCATTAAGTCTTCTTGGAATGTGATGATAAGTAATGTAATCAAAATCTCTTTCCAATAACTTAACATGTAAATACAACCTTAAAATACGATGATCTCTGATAGAATATCGTCTGTTGAGCTGGTGGACTACAAGCTGCGAATCTAAGTTTACAACCAATGAGCAGATTCCAAGGTTAATCGCCTCGGCTAATAATTCAATTACAACACTATATTCAGCCACATTGTTTGTTGTACAACCTGGACACACACCTTGAATATCTACTAACTCACCATGAGGATCATAGATCACCCATGCCGCAGATGACAGATTGCGAGTACTGCGGGAATCACCATCAGCGAAACCAACGTAAGGTGATCCAGACATCTGTTCAAGAAGCAAAAGACACAATAAGCGGCAATCACGCCGACACACTAAGACAAAAATCAAATAAACACGCACACACACACAATACCCTGTAAAAACGCATATGCATGTAAAAAATAAACGAGAGAGTGCCTGAACTCAGGCGTAATATTTCTTAAGATACAGCCCATTGCGGGGCATGTCCAGGGGATTGCCTTCATAATCGATTAGCTCATAGGCACCTTTTTGTAGAACTCTTTTTACAATGTAGGGCCCATGCCACATTGGCTCGAGTTTTCCTGCTCCTAGCTTATCATTAGCCTGATCGTAGAGCAGCACTAAGTCTCCCTCGATGAAAGAGTGGGGATTAATAGAGTTATCGACGTGAGTTTTCACTCGCTTCTTTTGAGCTTTGATAGCTAGGGAGGCTAGACGACATGTCTCGTCTAGTCGTTCCAAGTAAAGAAGCCGCTCTTCTATAGGAGTAGTCTTGGGAAGTAACTCGACGGCTAATTTGAGTGAAGGAATCTCACATTCAATGGGAAGGGTTGCCTCTAGTCCATATACTAGCTGAAAAGGGGTGAAACAGGTGGCATCCTTCATGGAGGTCCGGTAGGCCCACAATGCGGAGAACAACATCAAATGCCAACTAGACTTGTGCATGCCAACAGTTCTTTGAAGCATCGTGACCAAGACTTTGTTCACGGCTTCAACCTGACCGTTTGCCTAAGGATAGTATGGAGAGGAACTATCATGCCTAAGTCCAAGTTGGGTTGTCAACTCAGCCATCATATGATTACGGAAATGTTTTTTGTGATCAGTGACAATGGCTTGTGGAACCCCAAACCGAGAAATAACATGGTTAAAAAGAAATTGCGCCGCCGTATGACCGCCTTCCGACAATGTGGGCATCGCCTCGGCCCATTTTGTAAAGTAATCTACAGCAACGATGATGTAACCATGCCCCTCGGCTGAGCGAGGGTTACATGTCACATAATCGATGCCCCATTTGGCAAAGGGGCCTACGGTCACAACGGGGTGCAGCGGGGCAGCGGGCGCACGCATTTTCTGCTGGTAAATCTGGCATTCATGACAAGAACGGATGGCAAGAATGCAGTCCTTGAAAATGGAAGGCCAAAAGTAGCCAGCACGAAGGATCTTTTGTGCGGATTTAATCGGATATTATAGTGTCGAAAACGAAGAAAGATCTCACGAAGATGTGATGGGTGGTCTGCGCACTTAGCTGAATGAGCGAGAAGATCATCCAGATAAGGCTGTACGATGTGTCTGATATCGTGGAAAGCATAAGACATCGCACGCTGAAAGATAGCGCCGAAATTTTTGAGGCCAAAGGGGAGCTTTTCGTAAGCAAAGGTGCCCCAAGGACAGATGAAGGTCGTCTTGTGTTGATCAGCTGAAGCGATATTAATCTGGTTGTAACTAGAGAAGCCGTCCATAAAAGAATATATTTCGCTGCCCGCACACTCATCAATGAGTTGATCAATGAATGGCGTGGGGTAGTTGTCCTTTGGGCAAGCTCTGTTAATGTCGCGGTAATCAACGCAGACACGAATGGTGCCCTGTTTTTTGTCGACAAGGATGATATTTGAGACCCATTCTGTCAGTGGGATGGGATAAATAAATCCCGCCTTAAGAAGTTTTTCAACCTCTGCTTTGATGGCTGCTGCCTTACGGGGGTGCACAGGACGCAAACGCTGGCGAACAGGTTTGGCCCCGGGATACGTTGGTATCTCGTGCACTACTATAGATGGATCAATACCAGGCATTTCTTCATAGGACCATGCAAAGACATCGTGAAATTCACGAAAAAGTGCGATATAAACCTGAATCTCCTCAGGAGTGCAGGTGACTCCTATGTAAATGTTCTCGACAATCCCTGCCTTAACAGAGATGTCGATAGGTTGTGTCTGTGTGATGTTCCCTAAATTCCCTTCGAACGATGTTTAATAAATCTGAATGGGCATCTGAAGGGGTTGAGAAGGGAGACATGGAGCAAACCGCTCAAGACAAAGCAATGTTTCCCGAAAGGTAGGGAGAAAGGAGGAACGATGGTGAAGAGGAAACCACGGACGTTCGTCCAGAGACGTAGTCTCTATAATAGCCTCATCGGAAGGAAATATTTCCTTCAATGGATCCGAGGAGGTGTGTTCTCCTAACCAAGGGGGAAAATCATCTAAGTCAAGAGCCCCACTCGTGATGGTGGGTTGATCATGAGAGGCCGATGCAGCAACAATTTCGATGTAGTTGAGCTCGGCTGGACTCAACGGCATCTCCTCACCCCAAGGTTCAATCTGGTCGATGGAAGGAAGGATCCAAGGATCAGAACAAACCGAGATCATGGAAATCGAGGTGAGGTTGGGAGGTGGGAGGGAGAAAACACCCATAAGGGCGGGTTCTTTGAAGAGCCTGGCTCCCACATTCTAATACGGAACGGAGGTATGCTCAACGAATGGTACATTTCCCTCAGAAGAGGAAGCGAAGAATGAAAGTTGGTCGACCGTGACAATTTTCCCTTGATGGGGGAATCGAATGACACGGAAGAGGGATGAAGCCATAGCACGTATAGCGTACGTTTAGCTCCGGCCCAAAAGGAGGTTATATGTGAGATTTGCGTCCACAACCTCGACTTCTACTTCTACAGTCTTCCCTTCTAAGGTAATCGGTAGCCGTTGAAGGATACCATAAGGTCGAGATTCTCTCCCGTCAAATGCTTCCAAGGTCATTGGGGACTGACTCAACGTCGGAGACCCGATGGCTTTCCAACATGCAATAGACATAATGCAGGTTGATGCGCCCTCATCAATGACTGTACAATGGATTGTTTTAGAATTGATGACGACTTGAATGAGGAAAGCTATCTGATGAGGCAGTCGAGGAACATGGCTCTCGAGGTCGAAGGTAATCAAATCCGAGTCCGCTGGGTCGATGCCACCGATGGTCGATAGCAGCGACTTCCTCTTGGGGGGGGCAACTCTGAAGTACTTCTAAGGCGGACATAGCAGACGGAGCCTGCGCTAAGTCCTCCACGATGCTATAGTGCTGGGCAGCACGAGCATTCGGGTTATAAGAAGACCTTCTGAGTACCCCTTTGGGAGGGGGTCGGATTTTCGTCTCAGTACTCGGTCTCTCGATATGGAGAGGACTAGAGCTGGACGAAGGAGCGCTTGAGGGAACCTCTGGCTCCTTCCCGGTGGACGACGGATACTCCTTAGCTCGAGTTGTTATATGAACAGGAATAGTTCCAGCCATGAAGACCTGGGAACCGAAGGGAGAAGAAGAATAGGGGTCAGCCACCATCTGGGTTTGCTGAGAGGGAAAGGGTTCTTTCAGAACTGCAGGGACCCCAGGAGCACCTTTCAACAAACGACTAACTTCAGACCACCTAGGGCAGTCCTTAGTGTAGTGATCCTCCTCACAAATGAGGCAAGGATACTTAGGTTTGCGTTTAGCTCCTTCCTCGGCGGGAGGTTTAGAGGATTCCTGCTTGGGTTGCTCGGACTTATTTTTCCCTTTCCCCTTTTCCTTTTTCTTTCCTTTTGAGGTCTTGCCCGCCGTGGTGGACTGGACGGCATTGACCTCGGAAGTGTTACCGGAAATTACAACACCCTGGGAAGTGTTTTCGTTCGATGCACTTGGCTTTTTCTCCCCAGGGTTCGATGATTTTTAGAGGCCTGGTTTACAGAGCCAATGACTCCATCGACAGATGGCTTGGGCGGAGCCTTGGATGTACCAGGCCTGGGGGCGTCTGGCAAATAATCATACAAAGTACTAGACTGAGAGTAAACTAAGTCTAGGTACTGAGCGCGCGCGATCGCTTGCTCTTCAATTACGCAGGCTCCCATAGCAATGTCCTGTGCAATCTTGGGGACAAAGGAAGTCGTAAACCAGTCGGTGAGGAGAAAATCAGGTATCCAGAACTTGATCAACCTGCGACGCCTTCTCCATTCGTGAATATGATCAGAGATATGCGTAGTAGTATCCTGCTTAAGAGATGTGAGGAGGTGAGTCCCTGTCTCGTACTGAATGGGTAACTGAAAGTGATTCAAAAATGCCATAGCCAACGAATTGAAATCATGAAATGACGCACGGGCCAATTCAATATACCATTTAGCTACCGAACCAGTGAGGGTCCTCTGAAAGAGGCGAAGACGGATCGAATCATCGAGCCATGAATTAGACGAACACCATAAGTGGTACATCATCACGTGAGCTTGAGGGTCCTCCCCGACCTTCCCGTTGAATTTGGGACAGTCACTAGGTATTTTGGTTGGAACTGGTGACCATTGTGGATCGTGTAGAATGGGGTCATTTGTTAACTTCGACACATCGGGCAGTTCCAACGTCGCTAAAAATGGTATCTGCGGATTAAAAGACATTTGTGTCAGATACGAGGTAGAACCAGAATTCCATCCAATTCCTGGTTGCCCCCACTGTCCTTGTCCCGATGGACCTTGTCCGTAAGGACCTTGTCTAGAAGGATTTTGTCCATAAGGTTATTTCCAGAACCGGGTTGCTGATTTTGCCCCCCAGCACCCCATTGGTTACCGTATTGGCCAGCAGGTTGTTGATAATTTGGATAAGGATTACCCTGCGGCTGTTGGTAATTCTGATACGGGGTATATTGATTTTGCCCCTGGGGTTACTGGTATCTGTACTGAGCCTGGGAACCAGGCGGCATTTGATGACCAGATTGGGATTGATACCCACCTGAATGCTGGGGTTGGGATTGATACCCACCCGAATAAGGAGGCTGGGCCTGATACCCACCTGAATAAGGAGGCTGGGATTGATACCCACTAGAATAAGAAGGCTGGGATTGATACCCGCCCGAATACGGAGGCTGGGATTGATACGCGCCTGAGTACGGAGGCTGGGATTGATACCCGCCCGAGTAAGGAGGTTGGGATTGGTACCCACCTGAATACGGAGGCTGGGATTGATACCCACCTGAAAGAGGATGCTGGGATTGATACCCACCTGAAAGAGGAGGTCGGGATTGGTACCCGCCTGCATGCTGAGCCGTCTGGTTAGAAGGTTGTCTTGGTCGGATTTGAGACGGCCCCGCTCATCCTGAAGGTCGAGTTTGCTGAGTGAGCGGCTGCCCTTGCGCAACCGAGGATTGTCCTTGTTGACCAGATGGTTGCTGAGTGGTAGGCTGGCCTTGCTGTACGTAAGGCTGGCCCCCTTGCCCATAAGGGTTTCCTTGCTGGTTTACGGGTTGACCTTGCTGTCCATAAGGTTGTCCCTGGTTCCCATAAGGTTGCCCCGAAGGGTAGCCTTGCTGGGTACTAGGTTGACCTTGTTGAGCATTGGGTTGTCCCGGGTTTCCAGAAGGTTGCCCAAGATATGTAAAAGCGGGACCACTAGAGACCAAAGGTTGTCCCTGACTGGGTTGTCCTTGTGGGCCTCCCTGTTGACCTGGGTAATTCTGGCTAGCATACTGCTGCCCATGATTAGGCTGCGAGTAGGGCTGTTGACCCTGGTAGGGTGGTCCTTGCTGTCCTTATCCCTGATGGTACTGGCCACCACTATAGCCGGTGGTACCCAAAGCCACGTTCAATGGAACGAAAACCTCATCATAAGGTATTTCAGGCAAGGAGGTAAACAAATAATGATTCTCAGGATCATAATACGGGCCTTGCCCATCTGGGCTCTGGACATTACACAAGTACTGAAAATATGCCTCCTCTGCCGTCATATGATCGGAAGCAGGAGGAGCACCACTTGCGGGGTGCACAACTCTAGTAGCATGCGTTGATGAACCACTCTGCGTTGGACCTCGAGATGGGCCTGCAGCAGAAGTGACAACAGATGATGCTGTGACGGTGCTAACAACTGGAGTTGACGCCATGACACAAACGGTCGGGTTGGATGGGACTGCTGTAACAGCAGTATGGTGGACTTGGGAAACAAACGGTCCTGTGGTAGGGACGATGTTTTGATCCCAAATGGAAGAGGAAGCTGCAGAGTTCATAGCATCCCTCAATGAACTATAGCGCGCTGGCACCGTGATACCCAAAGTTGTAACGGTGTAGGGCGTAGAGATGATGGGGGATGTCGCCGAAATGGGAGTATCTATACTCGACATGACGGACGGGCCGCTCGACACAGGAGAAGTGTCGCCCATATCGGAAGAAGCCATCAGAGATGGGACACCGACAGGAGTGGCAGGAAAATCCTCTTCAGAGGGCTCCCAAACAGGGTTCCAAGAGAATTCGTAGAAATCGTCTTCTGGAGCTCGAGAATTCAACGGTTGGATGTTAGGAACAATGGGAAGAGCATCACAAACCGGAGTTTCAGGGGCAACAGAAGATGGAGACCCTTCGTCACTTGGGACAAGAGACGGAGTTGATGGATCCGCTAGGATGATCAAACAAAGACCCTAAGCAAGCTAACGATAAAAACTTACTCAAAACTAAGCGCACACAAGATCTAACCAGGTAATGTTATCGTGGCCAAATGAATTTTAAGACACAGGAACTGAACTTGACCTTTTCATGTTTCGAGAGTCGAGAAAAGGACGAAAATATGACTCTATCTCCTTCGA
>APFE030122773.1:0-20710 GCA_000404065.3 Pinus taeda | reverse complement strand
ACATCTTATCTAGGGATTTTCTCGGCTTGGGGTATGATGACCCCCTTTTTCAGCTAACCCCCTGAGTTTTCCTTCTTCTTGTTTTTTGGTTGTGGATTTGTCCTCTCTGATACTTAAGGTTTTCCAGAGGCTGAACCTTGCATTTTCTTAAATAATCTCTTATAATGATGGGTTTAGGAGATCGATTAGACTATAGATGATGTTTTTAAATCTTGAGAGAGCATTTTGGATTAGACTCCCTCCTAATCAAGCCATGCTCCAAAATCAGTGTGTTACAAAATATCAATAATGTTTTCTAATGTTTGAGATCTCTAAACCTCACAAAAAATATATAGGAAATTCCTATATATGTTAATATTGGAAAGAAAAATTAAAAATAATTATTAGATTATATTATATTCATTTACTTTAATTCATTTATGAAGTAGATTATAATCCAATACACTAGGAATACTAGTATAAAAATTAAGTAAGAAAAACAAATTATCCATAACTTATCCCTTATAAAGGAAGTGCACATAGTCGAACGTTCACAAACTAAAATAAGCGGAGACACAGTGTTTTCTTCTGCACCAACCTCTTTTCGAAATTACGTTCTGTGTTGATAAACTTATCAAGAAATCAATTTATATATAAAAAATAATAATATATTGATAATCGATATACTGTGGAATGTGTCATATAACGTTGACCATTAGCCCTTCACCAAAACAATAACAAATTTACCCTTATGTAATAAATATGCTTAAATATTTAATTTCTAGCTCACAAAAGTGTATCCAATTAAATAATTATTTTTGAAATTAAAATAACAAGAATAGACCAACCTCTGAAAATTGTGAAATTGAATGTGACCAAAACCTCTTATACAAAAATACACACAGTCAATACAGTCCTGAGCTCTCCATGACACATGGGATTGTTACAAGCATCATACCGTTGCACTCTTCATAAAATTCTCACATTCATGGCTACAAAATTCACAAACACCGTCTAATGTCCAAAGTACTTCTCTCTCACCTTTAAAGAATTGTAAATATTCATCTGCTTTGTACTTTCAGTTTTTTGTTTAACACAGTTTGATAAATCCAGAGCTAGATGGTGTATACTGTCACTCAACTGTATCGACGTACGTTGCATTCTTGAGGGAGGGTATGAGAGGATAATTTTCCTTCAAGACGATACTTGAGCGTTACCCAGTTTGTTTTCACTCCTTTCGGAGCTCTGTCCTTGTAGAAACTAAATCTCCGATTGTTACTGAGGGACTCTCTGATTTTTTCATCCCTTCGCTTCAACTGTTCTTTGCTTCTTATTATCGATTCTGAGATACCATTCTGTAATGTATTAGTTTTCTAGGAGGAGCTTGGATTCATATTCGGTAAATGAGCAATCGAGATAAGCTCAGAGCTATCTGACAGCAAAGTTTATCAGGCTGTTGTGATGACATATTTGGTAGTGTGTCCGACCATCTTGAGCTTATTTCTATTGCTGATTCGCCAAATATTGAGCTTATTTCTATGGCTGATTCGCCAAATATTAAGTAAAATCAAGCTAATTCATCACATATTAAACAATCAAGGAGGGATGAGCTGTCAAATAATTGATGACGCCCAGATCCATCTGGTTACTAAATATTCCACGAATCACCCATCTAAATATAAAAGATCTTTAGAAAATATGGACGCAAACCTTACACATCAATACGTCTCTATTTCTATTTTTGCTATCCCTTCCTCCATTTGATGATGAAGAGAGCGAAAACTGCTGTCAAGAAATCAATTATAGATATGAATTACAGTGGGTAGGCCAAAAATAACCTGCAGAATAAGCCTCGAGCCACGCACGACAAGATATTTAAAATCATCTCCCCCGAGAAAAGTAGCAATTTCACCAACTTTACTCCGAAATCTCAACCAAACGCCTTTGATGCAGTCCTGTCTTTTCGGGGTTCCATGTTTGTATTATTTTAATATCAACTTGCCGTTGGAAAACTATTTAATGGAAGACGATTGACTTGGTAATGAAACAGCCAGACATGAAATCCCCACTTGTGGAAAATGTATCAATCATCCAATCAAAGCTGCCGCCCAAAACGGGAAAATACGAGCGCATGGTAGAGAATCCCGTTCATATGGTCCTTTGTCGCTAATTTTGTGTTAACCTTCCTCATTACGCGGTGGAGAAAACTCGTCTGACCACTATCCCTGGAACCATTTTCCTCTCGGCATGCATTATATTTTAAATGAACATATGTTTGATGTTATTATACTTGCCGCAGGTTTTGACGTGTGATAATTTGTTTTTTATTATAAATTTAAGAAATTATTTAATTTTTGTTATTTTTATTATTATTTAAATTTACTTATTTGTAAGATGATTGGTTGAAGTTTTATTATGATTGTGATTAACTTTCATTTTATTAATTGTTGTTTTTGCTTTAATTTTATTCTAATTATTACATTATTTTTATTTTTTTGTTTCTTATTTTATTTTTATTAAGAATATTTTCAATTTAAGATGATTTATTATGTCTATTAAAAACATATTTAATAAATTTAATTATAAACAATGTATATATTATATATATATTAAACGAGAATATTAGGGTTAATTCATATTTGTTAATTTTGGTGATGCATTGAATACAATATAATATTTTATTAGTTATTTTATTTTTGTAATGAAAATTTTGTCTTAATTGTTTTTTTGTTTAATTAATCTATATTTATAGAATTTAGACTTCTGTGATCCATAGCATGTAAGCTAGAATAATTTCCACAAAATCACATAAATATTAGATTTTAATTAATCTATATTTGAGCTAACTGACAGGTATTAACTACTATGTAACCCTTGTTTAATTATTATTATTGAAAGTGGAATGTTACATAAAAATGAGAACTAACAAGAGCTATATACTAGTTAGTACTTGTAGCTTAATTTAAATATAACTTTAGCTAAACTAAAAGATAATAAAAACAAAAAGAAAAACGAAAATTTCATTAAAAGATAGAAAATAATAAAGCACGATCACCAAAAAAGTTAAAATAGATATTTAACCAATATTTCTGATATTAACAGTATATTATATCTTTAATAATAATAGGTTATTATATATATATAGTATATATAATAATAATCATTTAAATGGAAGAATATAAACCAAAAACTATTAATTCATTTGAAAACGAAAAAAAAAAGATAATAAAAATAAATAACAATTAAAAAGAGAGATTATAACTAATAGAAATGTAAATTATTAAATAACCCATAATAAAACCTAAAACCTAAACTGAATTCTTACTATTTAACTAAATAAACCACAAATTATTTTAATCCCAACAAATTAATACAAAATCGAAACAAAATGCGTAATACCATGCCTTTAATACAATTCTCTCTGCAACACTTGTTAAATTAACGCTTCAACGACGTTTGCATAACGTTTTATACGTCATTGTCATTGTACCCTGGGTTGATGTACCATTTTGTAATGATCAGATTAATTGTTCACACCAACTTTTTTTTTTAAACATGATGGGTGACATTTTGATATTTATTATTTAAAATAGATTTATGATATTATGCATAAATTCAGTGTTATGAAAAATTGGACCCATTTTAGAGTGTTTACCATTTAAATTTCCGATTATAACAAATCTCTACTGAATTTTGATTTCTGTTGATTTTTATTTTTATTTTCTTTATAAAATTTTAAAACAATCATTCATATTTTAGTACAAAATTTTTTATATATATTTACAATTTTTTTATATAAAATAGTAAATATATATCTCACGTTAAAGCAATAAAAATAAGTTTTTATATATGAAAATAGTAAATATATATCTCACGTTAAAGCACATAAAAACAAGTGTGGCTGAGGGGCAGCTAGTCCTTGCCCTGTCAATAGTCTTGTAGCTTTGAGCTTGAACGTGTTTCAGCTACCCAGCTGCTATTGGCGTTACAGATGAGTTCAAGCGAACACAACAAGCCTTTGTTGTCAAAGTATATCAAAGTGTAATCTGTTTTGCGAACGAGGAAGGCAACAGCCACGTCACTGGTTTTTTTAGTGCTGATGAGCTGCTCCCTCCAGCATGGGTACAAATATCAAGTTTCAAGATTGATGCTCCACATAATTTCAAGATTCATGCTCCACATAGTTTCACAGCGCTGACTGGCTATTGTATAGAAGAAGTGGCCAACTAGAGCATCCGAACTACAGCAACAGCTGGCCCAAGCTCAGGAAGAGTTAAAGAAGGCTATCTCTATCAAAATTGATTATAGAATAGGTAGCAATTATTGAGAATGCAAAGGCTCAAGCATTGCAAGACCTGGAAGAGGCCAAAAAGCTCGCTGAAGAAACGGGTGCAAAGCTCGAGGTTTCCGAAAAAACCTCGCGTTACAGCAAGCGTCTGAAGAAGCTACAGTAAAGCAAAACATACATTTTGTATTTTTCTATATGTAAATTTCTTTTATTAATTCATTTGTATAATCTTTGATTCTACCAACTTTATCATCATTGAATTTTAAATAGACCTAAACATTATACTATATTAAAATATTTTTTTATTATAAAAAAATAATATTATAAATGTTATGATTATAGATTAATTTTAAATATCATGAAGTAAAATGTTTCATTGTGGCGAAAAGAATATTACTTAATACAACACATTATAAATTTAGATTATAAAGCAAACACACCGAGAAAGTGCTCTCGTGTGCAAATTATTATGAATTAAGAATTGAATGTAGGATATTTTGGACTAATTCATAAGACCATGAACAAAAGCAGAAGTAAATGGCCATGTAATTATAATTATCATCACTCATCAATGATAATAGGGTGAATATAACCAGAAATAGATAACTAAGTGAACACAATGGAATGGATATCCAATAAACATTTTATCGGAATGCAACATAGCAAAGCTCGATAAGCACGCATGGAAGGGCTTATACATTACCAACAGCTCAAGCATAACGCATGAGCGAAACGTGGCGCAGGACAACCGTGTCGTGGCATCGAATGCTCCCTCGACGTCGGTTCCGCCTGCAGGCTGGCCTAAGTAATCGTCTTCTTCGCCGTCCTTCTCTAGACGCAACAGCACAGGGTCCCCTTTCATCTGTCTCATTTGCAAATCGAACCAGGCATTGCTGTTTAGCAGTCGGGCACGCACAGCGAAGGGGTGCAACGGGTTTAATTCCAGGCGATAAATCGTTAACGCCACACCTTGGATTCTGCTCTCGCATGGCCTGGCAGGTCGTGAGGCCCTCTAATGTCTGGTTCGTGATATTGATGTACAGATCGTTGTGCTGAACAGTGTATGTGAGGTTAGCCTGCGAGAAATTGCCGGAACACTTGCAGTGAATTGGAATTCAAGTGCTATTTATCGGTGCTTCTCCAAGGTAATTCATAGCATGATGATCCTCGGACGATGGAGAGGGAGGAGGGTTGCCCTTTCTTCGCGTAAAGACGTGTGATAGAAGGGTAAGTTATGTGTTACTACTACTCCCGGACTTTCTCACTCCTTGAGGTTATTCTCCTGAATCAAATTTTCAGTAGTTTTTTTTATTGTGATCCTCTGGGCGATAAGGAGTCTCTAAGCCAAAATCAAACTCTGAAATTGACTCTGCGTTTCGTTTCTTATTAATTGTAAAATTAGCACAGCATTTTGCTGAACTTTAAAGTTTAAACCAACGCTGCCTTTTAGTCTACGTTTCTGAGTCACATATGGTGCCATGGATGTTTAGTTGTTTAAAATTCTCAACGGAACTTCATATACGTCATTATCACAATGATATTGATTCTCAGCGCAATGACTACCAGGTACACGACATAATAAAGTGAAACATGCAGCTAATGCCATTCGAAAACAACTTGACGATGTTCTTCAGAAGAGGAGAATTGCGTTGCAGGAGGCAAAGGCTTCTCCGGAGCAAGATCTGTTCTCCTTCCTGCTCTCTCATGTTTACGAGCTACCGCAACAATAACAACGCTACTCAAATTTTTAGCAGAAAATCCTGACTGCTACGACGGAGTCTTGAAAGGTATTAATTTCTCTGGTTCCTCTGTGTGGAGCAACTTTAAATTTATAAGGTTATAAGGATTAGATTTGTAAGGTGGAATATTTTTTTAATGCAATGATCTATGGAACAGAATGTAGAGTAGAATATAACATGATGATGAAACAAAAAAAATGCCTAGGAATTTGATGTTGAAGCAAGAAATTGCCAAATACGTAGCAGTAGCAAGCAATAAATTGCCGAATACGTACCAGTAGTAATTGTGTCAAATGGCCTGCTGTCAGAGATTTTAGCTGGCTCTATATCACTAGAAGCAATACCAAAAACTTTCAAATCTGGCTCTATACCACTCAAACCAACCCTTAAAAATATTCTTGAATTGAATCTCAAGAAGCTTACTGAAATTAAACAATTCAATTTGCTATTCTTCATCAAATTCAAATATATTCCCAGAATTTGTAATCAAACTAAATTTGACTCATCAATTACTTCTTTAAAAAAAAACTTACTTCGCTGGATTAATCTATCTTCTTTAATAAAACCAATATGTCAATAAATGCTTGGCTGGATTAATCCAACTTATAAAGATATGTATCTATTTATAACCCACCTGAGTTTTGGTTGCTGGGAATAGAAAATTTGGATTTTCTATAAGAGCTTGTTTAGTCACCTGGTTTATCGCAAGTAATGTCTGCAACAAAATTTTAGAGAAAAGACTGCATTATACAATGTTTGGTAGAAAGGTATAGCCTCCAAAATTTCAATGCCAGTCATATATGTCAGCATGTTAGCAATTAACGGACATCTTTGTTTCGATTGAGGGTATATTTAAGCCAAAAATTGACTTTATCTATATCGATTAGATTCTGAAATGTTATAGAAATCCAAAATAAAGCCAATTAAATTAACAAATAGCGAAGAAAAATATATAAAAAGAACCTCACTGGATTGTTAGCTGCGATTCCCCCATCTATGAGATTGAAACTTCGGGTAAGGCCCGTACAATTTTTGATCTGAAAGTAGTGAGCAGGAAGATATGTTGGTACTGTTGACGTTCCAATGCAGACATCATACAAAAGTGTATCGTGTAACTCATTTTGTTTGGCCTGAAACAGATATAATGTAATATATTGATGCAACTGAGATTGGAAATTTTATTCATTTTAAAGAACGCTTCGCAGATTGATATTATCATAAAATCTTACCGCAAAAGTTGAGAATATTACAGGTTCCTCTACTTTGATGTCAAATGTGGGAATAACCACGTTTGTGAACGCGCATAAACAGCTCCACCGATTTTAACTGGAATCGACTTGTCTGCTTTATGACCTGGATGGTCTACAACCCAGTCGAAGATCTTAGGTTGAGACGGTGAGGAATGGCATTTGCAGGCCACAAAAGCAGTGGGGGTTCTTTGCAGGCCACAGAAGCAGCGGGGGTTCGAACATGGGAGGTAAGGGGACTGTGAGACTATAGAGACCGCCGACTCGACTGTGCCAGCAAAGCATTCAGCTCGGAAGCTCAAAACATTTCAGCTCGAAGCTCTTCTGTTCTTTGGCCTTTCGCCTTCTCCAGAACATTCTGGGCTGGGTTCAGCTTCTCCGGAACATTCTGGGTTGGGTTCAATGCTGCTGCTGCTTCATATTACGGCTGGTGATTGACCTGCCTCATGATTCCAGCTTGATCTTACAGAACAGACCCTCCACGTTTGGCTACGAATAATAAACAGAGATCTCTCTGAGATCGGAGAGAGACCAGAAATGTTAAGACAAGCAAGATGCTTTGCTTTCATTTCAAGGCAGGCAAGTCAAGTCGGTTGTTCTCATGCAAATTACGGTTTTGACACGGCACTGCAGGGATCGTTTGACACGGCAGGGCAATTTTGACACTGCAGGGCAGCCATGGTTTGACATAAGTTTTGTTAGTTTTGTTAACATTAAATGTTGGAGATTAATCCTAATTCAAACATAGCATTAGTTCATGAAGCTGTGAAATTGTTCTAATCACTTGTACTTTTGCCAATTTTACCCTAACTTTTCAGCATGTATACTTCGTTTTGAGGCCAAATAAGATGAAGATTTGTTTGATTGGTTAAAAGCATAAGAAACTATAAAATATTGTATTGGTTTCTGTGTCCTTTTAAGAAACTTTGTTTTAAGTTAAAATACGGTTGTTGATTATCATGTCAAAGTAATGCTATCTAATCGAATCGATTACTATAGTCCCTGCAGCCTGGAAGGGGCAGGGACTAACAAGTAAATACATAGCGAAAAAGATATCGTGAATTTGTCTATCTCTTTTAGATGCTTTTCAGTTTCGTCTTAATGAAATGTTCATAGTTTTTATTTTGAATATATAGTTTGGTTATAACTTTGTTTATTTTTTAATAAATAAGGAGATGCTATGGGTTCTGTTGAAGGAGTTTAATATATAATTATTAATATATTTAGATTTAAAAAAAAAAAATGATGTATATGATAAAATCAAATAAAATTAAAAATATTTGAATTAAAAGTCTTTGAATTAAGAGACTTTTAATGAACTATTATTTATTATTTATATAAGTATATATTAATTAAAAACAAGAAAATATAATGTGTATGATAAGATGAAATAAATTTAAATAACATCTGAATTAAAGAAGATTTCTTAATGAATTTAATATTTATTAAATATTTAGTTATATATATTTATATATGAGAATTCGTAATTAGGTTAGATTTTTATTGATTTGACATGGTTCGATTCCAATTTATATTATTACAATTTTTAGGTGTGCACACACAGGTGAATTGGGGGATTTTAATCATGAATAAAACATATGGCAACAAATTATTATATGTGAATGGGAAATTAGTGTAAGGATCTGAATGCAAAATAACAGTATCTCAAATAAAAAAAGCAATATGCATGCAAAACATTTTTTATTAATTAAGGGTAATTTCTCATTATTTAGGAGTTTAAAAAGGAAGATAGAAAATATAAATAAAAAATAATTCTTTGAGTACCTTATCTACACACTTTATATATTTTTTAAGCAAAAGAAAATAATAATCATATTATGAATGTTTTAGAACAATGCAAAAAATGGGTATATCTTAGCTTGAGATAGCCATGAGATAAATACAATCAATAATGTATAGGGCTTTTAATGAATGTAAATAGAAATACTTTCTAGTAAAAACATGTGATTACTAGTAGTTGGCCATAGGTCCAAATGGAGAGGGTAAAGTATTGACATTTTAGTATATTTTATAATTCAAATCATTACAGAGAAATAGGTTCCTTATCCCACAAATAAATGAGTATCCTACATCAATTTAATATATGGCTTAGTCGCAACCTTCGGAAAAATATTATTATTTTATATATGTGTGTAGACACAAAAATCTAATTTGATTTGTAGTCACCAATATTAATAAGTTTTTGGCTATTTCTTTTTAGCACCTAAGATTAGATATTTAATAAACTTTTTATAAATTTTCTAACGAGCACATCCTTCCTCTTCCTTTTTGATATTTTTAACATAATAATAAACCTAAAAATTATAAGAAAAATGATGCTTCAACTACCTACTTTAATTATCACCCAAAAACATATAAACATTCCATATATTGTGCACCCCATATGCAATACACATATATGCTCTACCTCATGTGCTTGATCAATGCCTTAGGAACTTATTTATGGGTTGGAAATAGTAATATCTTAGGTCTTACTCTAAATTCTCTAAGAAAGGGGGAATTCATGAACCATGAAAGATATAAGTCAAACTAAGAATCAAATGCTTAAAATAAAACCAAATATCCGAGAATTCAACTACACACTAAGTTTTGCAAACAAACAAATCTTAAGGAAGATGAATAATTTTGCAAACCAACGATTTAATAACAAGTTGATGAAAAATTCTCTCTCTACTAAATATAACAAGGGAGCTACTGCCGTAGCGGTAGTCCCTGCCCGGGGGTGCAAATTCCAGTCGAGTTGCAAGTGTGAATGCAGTTGCCATCAGAACAACCATGCAGATCCCAGTTATACCTTCTGGTCCTTTGACCATATCTGCATATGTCGGCTTTTTGTAATTAAAGTACTGCGCTATACTTGCGAATTCTGATTCAGAAGCGTGGGTTACACGAGGGAAATCGCAAGCTAAATGGTTGCCGGCATGTAGTATCACTCCTATCACAATGGCCGCTGAAATAGTCTGTAAAAGTTAACCATGAAAAATTGAATTAATAGCACACAGAGAAAGCTGGTCCATTGATGCTTCTTGTGCCCCATCGAGAGAACTTAAGATATGAATTTCGCATCTCGGTTTCTCTCCCGATAACTAGTTGGACCCTTCCACTTTGATCTCGTTGATCTCGTGTATGTCAGAGTGTTGTTCAGGTGTAGGGTCCCATTGTGACATGCTTGGTTTGAAAAAATGAAAGTTGGGCTACGGAGGGGTTAGTTCTATCGATCGTGCCTGGATAGGTGCTTCTACAACAGCCATCTGATAGATGATTAGTGCAACTGATTGAAACTGCAAGCAGCACTGTAATAGCTGGTCCCCGTCAATGCGTAGTTTCAATCAAGATACCCAGTTTCTTCAGAAAAAAAACAGAAATGGAGAATTGAGGCAGGCTTTCTGTTCGATGAAGACGTTATAGCTGCGTAGGAAACAAGGATCCCGAATTGATAACTCCTGCACCATCTAACCCTTGAGGGTATTTGGGACCACTGGTGTTTATGTTATCATGGAGCGACTGGAAAGGAATAAACGTACTACTATTATATAGTTGAGGGCAATAACTGTCAGGGGCAGAATGTAAGGGCTTGCCCAATACCTGCCAACCCTGCTGGGTTACATGTGCGGATAAAGTAGGGTTCACTGATGAATATCCAAAGGGAATTTTAGGAATACCCGTGAAACGCTGCACCATGGCCCTGAAATTTGAAGTATCGGTGTTCAGCAGTGTAGTCGGCACTCTCCTGGAGGCCCTGGATCGTTTCTTGCCCACCTTGGCAGCTCCTCCGGGATTTACAGAGAGACTAGCCGAGTTACTTAGACCTATGGATTGAGGAAGCCATGGCTCCGTGGTTGTCACCCGCGTTGCCTCTACGAGCTTGGAATTGGTCGTCATGGGTAAGGAGAGGTGTCCGCGTCGAAAATCCTGCTCACCGTTGCTTGATATCATGAAGCTCTGAGTTTCTCGGTGGCTGCTGTCGTTGCTTGCCGGCTTCTGCTGGAATTGCGCAGAGGTACCAAACAACTGAGAACTGCCCGCGCTCAGCATTCCAAACGACGGAGCAGACAGATCTAGAGGCCCCAAGCTGTTGTTCAACAAGAGGGCGTTATAAATGTAATCTTCCCCGGCATTTGACATAAACTCCATTGTTCTGGAAAATTTCTCTTCACCACAAAATATTGTAACCTAAATAAAAACTCTAGTGCTATCAAGTCCAATATATAATGTAATTCCTGCTTCTCTGGTTTGCGTGAGGCAGCGTGTTTATGGTTCAGACCCATATGCTTTGTCAACCGGCACTAGGTCGTCGCATACTGCCGAGCGTTCACATTGGCAAGGAGGCTAGCTCTCTGAAATGTTGGTCATGGGGTGCCATAGGCCGCAGTAATGTGTCCGCCGTACTTCCATCAGGTTCTATATGTGTCTGAATTCATGAAGAAAGTTGAACCTTATCATTGTCTTCAATGGGGAGTGTTCACATTTGACCCTCAATATAATATAAACAGTGGTCCACAAAACATGCGGTGAGAAACAATGGTCCACAAAACATGCGGTGGTTAGACTGCCGTAATGGAACACTTCTATCGTGTTTTTAGCAACCGACCTGAACTTGTCATGAACCATATAAAAAACTTAGGCTAAATTGAGTTGAGCGCAACCTGAGAATCCTCAAACGAACAGGCAGCAAAGAAAACTTAAGATAAAAAACTTAGGCTAACGCAAGTTGAGCGCAGGGAGAATGAACTTAGGATAAATTGAGTTGAGCGCAAGTTGAGCGCACATCGGGCGACGTGAGGTGGGCAATAAGACCTCCAAATAAAAACTTTGGCTAAATTTTTTTTGCGAGGAAACTGCGCAGGTAAACTTTGGTTAAGTAGTAAATAACCGGCACATATTTGCGGTCAACGCATCAACTAATAGCCAGTTGACTGCGTATCGAACGCTAATAGTCCCAGGCAGGGACTAATAATAACATATAACCCATATGTTTATTACATCAATATCTATACATATAAAAATATCATAATTGATCTTAAATGTGTGGAGGTATTTTGTTTTTAAAATAAAAAATTAAGAAAGAAAATATAATAAAAGAGGTTTAAAATGACTTTTAAAAAATAATAAATTATAAAAAAATGCATATTATCAAATATTTACCAAGTGTATTAGAAGGAACAAATGTCTTCTTCGACCCCAATATCAAAATTCTTTTATGTGATAGAGAAGTTACTATTTAGGTTTACAAAGTTATCATTAAAACCAAATTTCATCATAAATATTAGGTAACATAATAGACCAGTTACATAATATTAATAAATTTTATTCCGTCGAGAGATATATTCTACAACCCAATATGATCTCAATCTATAAGTATGTCATGTTCTCAAAAAATAATAATAAAAAAATTTCTATGTTGACCAAAACATTAGCTTGGATCTTAAATTATATATAACTTTTTAATCTTATTAATGGACTAGGGTTAATTATTAAAATATAACTACATATTATTATATATAATTTGAATGGATAATAAATTATCTCATGCATTTAATAGTTTCTTTATCATATACATGAATCAGAATGGATCGTAAATTTATCTTTAACAATAGGTTTTTCCATATTAACATTCCAAATTAAGTAAAATATTAAAAATATTTATTTAGATTTACTAAATCTAATAGCATTTCTTAAATAAAAGGAAAATTATTAATTCAACGGAAAGAATAAAAAATCTTTCTCCAAAAATTTGTAATATTTTTTTTGATTAAATATTTGTAAAATGAATCTTTAAAATGAAAAACCATATCCTATGGATAATTTAAAGTCTTTAAAGACATAAATATTTCCACATTAAAGTTCTAATATTTGAAAATATTAATTTGATATAGTTTATTATAATTTTTGTTATCACCCCATAAAAAAACATTATTCAATCTAGTATTAACATTGTTAAATTTAATAACTTTAGATTTATACAATATTAAATATAATATGATATTCAAGTTCTTATGTTATGATATATATTAACTCTAGGTATATATATTTGGAGGGAAGAACAAAGACATAAAGTTATAGCAGTGGAAAGATAGAGAGATTGACAATGGAGATATTGATATAAAATGAAGAAGGAGGACATAGATAGAGAAGAGTGGAGAGAGTGAGAGAGAGAGGGAGTGGGAAATGAGAGATGAAGAGAGAATGTGTATGTTTTGGGGTGAGATCGAGAGAAAAAGCAGAGATGCAAGGAAGGGAGAAGATAAGGAGAGAGATAATGACATGGTTGGAGGATGAAGAGAGATAGAGGGGGGGAGAGAGATAGAGGGAGATGAGAGAAAAAGGGAGAGAGAGGAAAGAAAAGATTGAGAAGGAGAGAGGGATCGATAGAGAGATCGAGTTGGAGGGAAAGAGAGAGGGAGGTAAGAAGAAATACATAGAGATAAAAAGGTGGACAGATAGAGAGGGAGTCATAAGGGATATAGAGAGATAGGGAGAGAGAGGAGAGCATGAGGGAAGAGACATAGACATGGGAGGGAGAGGGTGAAGGGGAAGAGAGAGGGAGAGGAAGAGGGAGGGAGAGATATATAGATATGGAGAAAGAGTGTTTATGTTTTGGGGGTGATATAGAGAGGCAAACGAGAGGCAGAGGGAGATAGAGATATATATGGGAGGTGAAGAGAGGGAAGAAGAGGGAGATAGAGAGAGGGATGGAAAGATAGTTAGATATGGAGAGAGACCGTGTGTGTGCTTGGGGGTGAGATAGATAGAAAAACAAGGAGAGGTGAAGGGAGATATAGATATATATTGGGGGGAGAAAAGAATATTTTTTGTGTTATATGCATTTGACTACACTAGATGAATTGATTTTAGTGTAGATGTTGATTTCTAATTATATTTAATTACTTGAATTAGATGCATTGTTTTTAATTTAGATGTTGATTTATAATTCTATTTGATCGATCCAGGCGGATGTTGGTTTCCACCCACCTATCCCACTCGGACCCCCACAACTATCTCTGTTAGCTTTTCAGTTTTCTTAATTGTAGCACAATTTACTATCTTTAGTAGTTTTTCAAGTCCTGAACTTCTGGAGTCGTTTTGAGGCCCTGAACGACGTTTTTTGGGAAATCTAGGAGAAGCATTGGACCATGTGCTAATGACTCCCTTTCCAAAGTTGTAGTGCTCAAATAGATCTTTCTAACGACATATTGTATGCGTCAAATGAAGATTAGGTGTCAAAGTTACGACCCCGAGAATCTGGTGTACCAACTTACACAAAACGAGGCCCACCATTTGGCGTTTCATCTCCTAGGGTTAGGTTTTCGGATGTTTAGTGTTTTCCATTATTTCTCAACAATGAATGGGCCTTTGAGCCTCATTGTAACACAGTTCAGAGGCATGTAGCTGCCACATCTCTTCTACGAGATAAGCTACCATCGCCCTAGCTGGTTTATTTCCATTTCTGTTTGTAAGCATATCTCAATATTTTACATTAATGAAACGAAGTATTATTTCCACTACATCTCTGTGTCTATGGTTATCACTGTAATTTGTTGCGTTCCTGTTTAAATTTGGATCAGTGGTATCAGAGCGATCTGCTTTTTCTTTGTTTTTCTTTGCATGTCCCCAACGAGGTCGAGATATAGGGAGTCAAGGCTTGAGCTGATCGAACCTTTGCAAGACCAGGCTCGCAAATCCCTACGGCTTCCCATGGCGGATGAAAAGAAAGACGAGGGGGTAGAAGATCCTATCAAAATCTTGCTCAAAGAATCCCTCGAGGGACAAAGGAACACAATGATAGACAACTTTGCCCAGATCCTTCAGTGGCTACCCAGAGGTGACGCATCAGCTTTCAGCAACTACTCTAGCAATGACACACCATTCAAGGTACAAGTTGATTTTGAAATCCCCATATTTGAGGGTCAGATAGATGCAGATGCCATAGATAAATGGTTAAATCTCATAGAGGGTTATTTTCCTACTCATGATTGTTCCAGTCGGGAAAATATTATTTTCTTTCTTCTCAAAGTAGCCCCCCATGTCAAGGACAGGTGGGCAACCTACTGCGAGCAGTAGGACGAAACTACAGGCTCACTATTTTCAGCCGCACCCACATGGAATTCATTCCGGGATGCCATTAAGGAGCAGTAATACCCTGTCAAAAGCTATGAGGACAAATACACAAAGTGGACAATTCTGCGACAAGGAAGGGACCAAGATGTTCCAGAGTTCACAAACATTTTTCATTCCCTTTGCACATAGTTGGGTATCAAGGACTATGAGCTAAATTTGGTACTTAAATACCATTGCTGCCTACATAGATACATCCAGGAAGAGATGGTGTTCCTAAACGTCTCCTCGCTCAGCACAATGTACTGACACACTGTCAAAATCGAGTAGAAGTTTAAATAGATGAAGCGAGACTTTGGATCTGTGAATCCAAAGACCAAAGGAAAAAGCCAAGACGGGGTGTCCCAAGACAATTATCAAAGATGAAATCAAAGAACAATGCCACGAAGTTGAAGAAGGACATAGGAAAGTGGTGTGAGTTCCAAAAGAGCCCAACTCACAACACAAGTGAGTGTCGGACCAAGAAGTCGCTAGTGGCCGAGTTGAAAGCTTTCAAATCAGATGCATGTTCTGACCCTGAGTCAGAACCTGACAAGGGGAATCACAAAGGGAAGCAGATCATTGATGTGGAGACTCGCGCCATTTTTGCCACCGCCAAGATCCAGAAGAATGAGCCCAAAGATCCAGAGGAGGGGGAGTGCCTTCTCCACTCACAAATGTGGGTGAAGGGTTTGCCGCTACAATTCATTGATGATAGTGGCAACCAAAAGAGCCTCATTTCAGTAGAGGTCGTGAAGAAGTTGCGCCTACTAACTACATCACACCCACAATCGTATAGTATCAGGTGGCTTCACCAAGGATGAGATGTTCGAGTTCGCCAGTAGTGCCACCTTCCCTATAGCATCAAACCCTTCAGAGATGAGCTATTATGTGATGTTACACCTCTGGATGTTTGTGATGTATTATTCGACCAACCATAGTTGTGGAGGTGACATGGTATGTACGAGTCAAGGCCTCGTGCTATCATTATTTCTTTGAATAATGATAGCCACACCCACCGCCACCTCTTTGATCTCTGCTAAGAAATGCAGCAAGATCGTCTCCTGAACTAGGAAATTCATTTTCTGTCTGGTTCGCTCCCAAAGTAAGGGGAAGATAATCGCCACATCCATTACCCCCATGAAGGGTCCCTTCACGCAAAAACAACAGCAACAGGGGGATTTTGTCATGAAAGAACACAAAAATGACTTCTCCTCACCCACAGGAGTACCACACAAGTTTCAGGTGGGTAACAAAGTCTGGTTGCATCGGAAAAAAAAAAACGCCTTACCAGAACCCATCAGAAGCTTACACCACTCTTACATGTTCCTTACGGCATTACCGAGGTTGTGGGAAACAATGCTTTGGAGCACGACATTCCTAAATTCCTTCACTTGCACCAAGTTTTCAATGTGGAATGCCCTCTACCATGCTTCCCGCAATTACTAGACACATCATAGATTGTAGGATAGCTCACCAGGGACCATGTTTAGTAGATGTAGTAACTCAATGCAATGGGGACCATTTCTTCCGAAAGGGGGAGGAATGATCTAGGTGGATTTTGGTGGCCACCCACCTATCCCACTCAGACTCCCACAACCGTCTCTGTCAGCTTTTCAGTTTCCTTAGTTGTGGCACAATTTACTATTTTTAGCAGTTTTTCGGGTCCTAAACTTTTAGAGCCTTTTTGAGGCGCTAAAGGACGTTTTTTGGGAAATTTGGGAGCAACATAGGTCCACAGACCGATGTTTCTATTCCAAAAGTTGTAGTGCTCAGATAGATATTTCTAACGAGCTATTGTATGCTTTAAATGGAGATCAGGTGTGAAAGTTACGACCACAGGAAGTTTATGTACCAACTTACCAAAAAACGAGGCCCACAATTTGTTGTTTCATCTCCTACTGTTAGTTTTTCGGATGTTTAGGGTTTTCCATTGTTTGACAACAATAAATAGGCCTTCGAGCGTCATTGTAACATAGCTCAGAGGCATGTAGCTGCCACATCTCTTCCCAGAGATAAGCTACCATCGCCCTAGCTAGTTTATTTCCAATTCTGTTTGTAAGGATATTTCAGTATTTTACATTAATGAAATGAAGTATTATTTCCACTACATCTCTGTGTTTATGGTTATCTTTGTAATTTGTTGAATTCTTGTTTAAATCCGGATCAGTGGTATCAGAGCGGTTTGCTTTTTCTCTATTTTTCTTTGCATGTCCCCAATGAGGTCGGGATATAAGGAGTTAGGGCTTGAACTGGTCGAACCTTTGCAAGACCAGCCTCGTAAATCCCAACAGACTCCCATGGTGGATGAAAAGAAAGACGAGGGGGTAGGAGATCCTATTAAAATCTTGCTCGAAGGAGCTGTCGAGCGACAATGGAACGCAATGATGGACAACTTTGCCCAGATCCTTCAGCTGCTACCCAAAGGCAATGCATCAGCTTCCAACAGCGACTCTGGCAAAGCCATTCCCTTTAAGGTACAAGCTAATTTTGAAATCCCCATATTCAAGGGTCAAATAGATGCAAATGCCATAGATAAATGGTTAAATTTGCTAGAGGGTTAGTTTTCTGTTCATGATTTTTCTCGTTAGGAAAAGATTATTTTAGCTCTTTTCAAAGTAACCCCCACGTCAAGGACTGGTGGGAAACTTATAGTGAGCAGAAGGATGAAAGTACAACCTCATTATTTTTAGCTGCAACCATATGGAATTCATTCCGGAATGCCAACAGGGAGCAGTACTACCCTGTCAAAAGCATTGAGGACAAATACGTAAAGTGGACCATGTTGCGACAGGGAAGGGACCAAGATGTGTTACAGTTCACAAACATTTTTCATTCCCTTCGCGCATAGTTGGGTATCAAGGACTCTGAGCTACATTTGGTACTCAAATACTGAAACTATCTACACAGATACATCCAAGAAGAGATGAAGTTCCCTAACATTTCCTCAGTCATTACGGCATACCGATACACTATCAAAATCGAGCAGAAGTTTAAATAGAAGAAGCGAGACTTTGGATCTGTGAATTCAAAGACTAAAGGACAAAGCCAAGGAATGGTGACCGAAGACAACCGTCATAGATGAAATCAAATAACAACACTGCAAAGCTGAAGAATGACACAGAAAAGGGGTGTGAGTCCCAAAAGAACCCCACTCATAATACAAGTGAGTGTTGAACCAAGTAGTCGCTGGTGGCCGAGTTGAAGGCTTCTGAATAAGATGGATGTTTCGACCCTGAGTCAGAACTCGACCAGGGGAAGGAAAAGGGAAGCAGATCATCGACGCGGACTCCAGTGCAACTATTACAACTACCAAGATCCAGAAGAATGAGCCCGAAGATCCAGAGGAGGCGAAGCGTCTTTTCCACTCACAAATGTGGGTGAAGGGTTCGCTGCTACAATTCATTGCTGACAGTGGCAGCCAAAAGAACCTCATTTTAGCAGAGGTCGTGAAGTGGTTTGGCCTATCGACTACACCACACTCGCAACCATACAGTATCTGGTGGCTTCACCAAGGATGAGATCTCCGAGTTCACCAGCAGTGCAACCTTCCCTATAGCATCAAACCCTTCACAGACGAGGTATTGTGTGATGTTGCACCTCTGGATGTTTGTAATGTATTTTTGGCTAGCCATACTTGTGGAGGCAACATGCTGTGTATGATTCAAGGCCTCACGATGTCATTATTTCTTTGAATAATTCATTATACAGGATACCAAAGCTATCCCCACCTACTGCCACCTCTTTGATCTCTGCTAAGAAATGCAGCAAGATCATCTCCCATACTAGGAAATTCATTTTCTGTTTGGTTCACTCCCAAAGTAAGGGGAATATAGTCGCCACATCCATGACCCTCGTGAAGGGTTCCTCCACGTAGCAACATCAACAACAGAGGGATACAGTCATGAAAGAACACAGGAACAACTTCTCCTTACCAATAGGGGTACCACACAAGTTTTAGGTGGGAAACAAAGTTTGGTTGCATCGGTAGAAAGAACGCCTTACCAGAACCCACTAAAAGCTCATACCACTCCTACATGGTCCTTACAACATTACCAAGGTTGTGCATAATAATGCTTTGGAGTAGAGCATTCCTCCATTCCTTTGCTTGCACCAAGTATTCAATGTGGAACGCCCTCTACCATGCTTCCCACCATTACTGGACACATCAGAGATTGTAGAACAATTAACCAGGGACCAAGTTCAACAGGTGGGGGAACTCAACACAATGGGGACCATTGCTTCTTAAGGGGGGAGGAATGATCCAGGTCGATGTTGATGGCCAGCCACCTATCCCACTCGGACCCCCACAACTGTCTCTGTCAGCTTTGTAGTTTCCTTAATTGTAGAACAATTTACTATTTTTAGCAGTTTTTTGGGTCTTGAACTTTCGGAGCCATGTTGAGGCCCTAAACGACGTTTTTTGGAAAATCTGGGAGCAACATGGGTCCATGGTGTTACACAGTAATTTGTCACCATTTGTCACCGTCCCTGTTACCCCTCTCCCGCATCTTGGAGGACCCATTCTGGGACTTGTGAGAAGTGACAAGACTTGAAACCACTTGAATTATTCACCTCTAAACATGAGCTTCATATGCCGTTAAGACATCTCCTGCTCATTGCCCTTAAAAACAACCCTTTTTGCATTAGCGTTGGTTCCCTGTGTTATGCCCATGCCAATGGGGAAAATCCTATTAAAAGGGTGCGCCATTAGCGCTCTGTCCCAGAGTCACAATCGCGCCAACCATTTTGGGCAAAGATTTGAACTACTTAAACCTCCGAAGGTTCTGTCCAACTCATTCACCAAACTGATTCCAAGTTGAGTGACGATGGTTTGGCTTCGAATCTCCTTGGATGGAAAGTAGTTTGCCACCATTCCATGGAAGTTTCCAAGTGATGAAGCCAAATCCATTATTGTGGGGATTGACCTTATCTCTTCCTTTTCCTCTATAAAATCTTGTCTCCATGGCTTGAGCAAGCTAGTTCTGACTCTAGTGGCAATACTTGTGCTGAAAGGAAGATATCAAAAGATTGGAGTTGTAAGAAGCCTTCTTTGCATCCATAAGGCTTTACCTAAGTAAGGAGACTTTGTCACTAAAGAGAGAGAGAGCTTGTCCCTCACCCCTTCAAGCTTTTGCAAGACTTGTGTAGCTGAGCACCCAGCCAAAGGAGGACTTGACGTCACGGTTTGTTGTATTCTCCTTTGTTGAATTATTAATAATAGATGACTATCATTATGGTTCCATTCTCATTGTACTTGTAATGGTTGATGTTGAATTATATCCTTCCTGACTGATGTATAATTGCATATATTATATTTCACGCTTGTGGTTGTGTTGTTC
>APFE030122768.1:0-22265 GCA_000404065.3 Pinus taeda | reverse complement strand
AACAATGGAAAGAATTAATTATATAAAAAAATTATTTTAAAATGTTAATTGAAACTAAAGTGACCTACTATTAATTAGAAACTGAATATTCAAACCTAATAGGACCCAAAACAAGATAACTTAACTGAATCTTTTGAACCTAGTACAGTGGTCACAAACACACTGAGTAACTCAAATAAGTTAACTGAATTTAGAACCTTGACGGACCCACTATTAATTAGAAAGGGAATATTAGAACCCAAGCATACCCCATATTGATTAAAAAACACTTTCTTCGTGGGCGCGTCCACCATTTCATGTAGCCGACCACATGGACTTGAAAGAATCCACATTATTAAATCTATAAAAGGAGTGCAACGTACCATTTGAAGGGTGTTAATACAAAGTGCCAATCCGGGTCAGTTTGGTGATATTTTCAACTGTACTAGCTGTAACATCTCCACACGACGCAGCGTGTTAATCTCGGCGGGGTCTGCTACTGTACAAGTCTTTCATCCGGCCAACACTGTGTAAGAAGCCGTTTATTGTACATTGTTGCGTTGCAGCTCAGGGGAAGAGAAAGTGCAGCAAGATCTGCCATAGGGAAAGTGCAGCAATCGTGAACGGAGTAAGTTTATCACATAGTGAAAGATTTTTTAATAATGTGATAGAAATGCAGAAATTTCAAATATGTCAAATTCTCACTAGATTTCAAATTTTCCACGATATAATTGTATTGCAAGATTTTGTTAAGTTGAATCAGCCAACTTTTTCCAGATAGTCAAATTTTAGATTTGTAAAATTCTAAATTGATAGGAGAGGTAAATGTTTCAGATCTGCCCAGATTTTCTATAGAATTCAAGATTTTGTTTATTTGAATCCACCAATTTTGTTAGATTATCAAAATTCTATATCGGTAAAATTCTAACGTCTTCGGTCACCGCATTCGAGCTACAATAAGAATTTAGTAGCCGATTATATGCATAAGGGCCCTCCTCGTAACATCTCCACACGACGCAGCCTGTTAGGCTCCGCGGAGTCTGCTACTGTACATTTAAAATGCCTTACCGGATTAGATCACAACTGCCATCCGCATAGGCAATATTCCTAAATCTTTTACCGATCTCCATGAATTGACGTTTTCTGCACGTTGTGACAATGGACCTCAGCCGTTGATTCCTTTCCTTGAATGCGTTATATCACCCACGTGGTTGATATTCATTGATATGTCATGACCGGATTATTTGGGTAATCATACAGTGAGCATAAAGGTCTAAAGGAAACCCTAGGATCCAATTTACGGTGTCCGTCCAATTTGTTTGTCTTTATTTAAAGAAAACCTAGGATCGATAATAATCATTATTGCTTCCTAAGGCAAATGCCTGGCTTCGACCATTCTGAAATATTCTCTTGGCCTATCTCTACTGTAGGGATTAGGCCACATGCAATACTCTCCTGTCCCTCTGGAGATACATCTGAACTTTCGTAGATAGGCTATTTTATGCAATTTATTTTGTTGTGAAATGTAGTTGATCTTTTCTTAATTGTATTATGAAATTATTTTTCTGGGTTGAAACTTTCAAATTATTTCTATTATGTTGTTAATGATTTCCGCACCTGTCTTTTCTGAAACATTGATCATTTTCATATATGGACAGGAGGAACTGCTGGAAATAATACATTCTCGCAGGCTGGCGATCCCTGAAGTGGGAATGGGAAACCAAACAGAATATAACATTCTCAGATATTCTGCTGAGGCTGATTGCTCCCACTATGATGCTGCTGGTAAGACCATTTTGGGCACCCATTATGATGCTGCTGGTAAGACCATTTTGGGCAAACGCAAGATTGAAGAAAACCCGAACATGGATAATTCCTTGAAACATGTACATTTATCTAAGCTCAAGAAGCAGAAGCCTGGTAAGACTGTCAACCCTGATCATAGTGAAGTTCTAAATAAAATTGTAGGGAAAAAGATAATTGAAAAGGACAACAACCGTTCAGAGGAAAGTAATCTTATTCCTGAGCTTAAGAAGCCAACCAAACCATCTGCAGTCAGGGATTTTCGTCCTGGCTGTGGGAGATATACATCTGCTGTTGCACCTGTGAATTATAAATGTTTGCCACAAAAAATTTTCACGCCACCAGTTTCAGATTCTGCATGTTATACCTCTACTAATGGTAGAATTGTTCCCTCAGTGAGGAAGGAGCAGTACCAATTATCCGCTTCCCCTGAGACCCGTACGGGTGGTGTTAAGGGCAGCAGTCAACAGCATTCTAATTTTAAAAATCATTCAAGTGCTAAAGAAAGTGTCAAATTTAGAGGCAACCATCAGTCGGATTGTGTGAACAAAGATGTTGCTAGAAACAAAGAAGATGGTTTTGGAAAGATAGAGAAGAAAAACATGGTGTATTTTAGAAACAGAGAGGGCAAACTTCAGTCGGATGGTGTGAACAAAGATAGTGCTAGAAACAAAGAAGATGGTTTTGGAAACAGAGAGAAGAAAAACATGCTGTCTTTTAGAAACAGAGAGAATGAAGACCTCCAGCCTTGTAGACCAGCATTGAAAGAACCACACTATATTTCTCAGCATTCTAGCCAAGTAAAGTACAAAAACTTGCAACATTTGCAGGTGCGACCTAAAGCAGAGAATGCTAACCAGGTGGCCCATATGGTCAAGAAAGAAGCCAACCCAGGACATTCTACAGTCAAGGTTCAAGGGTCATGTTCTCAACATAATGCAATTGGAACCAATAAAGTGGCGGCTCCATATAAGGGTGTGACAACCCCTAAGCAGCTCTCTTCAAAAAATGTCGGAACCAGATCAAAAGTTAAAGAAACCGTGCAATTATTCCAAGTGGTTTGTAGGAAATTGTTGCAGAATCATAAAGCCCAAGTTCAAGACCAAGCACTAGCTGGTAAATGTTTCCGTGTGGATCTAAAGGCATCCAAATTCTTAAGAGATAATAACCTTTATGTCAATACGGGTGAACAAATTGTGGGAGCTGTTCCTGGAGTAGAAGTTGGAGACCAATTTCGTTATAGAATTGAGCTCTGCATTGTGGGTCTTCATCGGCAGATACAGGCAGGGATTGATTTCTTGAAACAAGGAAACGTGACACTGGCTACCAGCATCGTGGCATCAGGTGGTTATGAAGATGATATAGACGGTGGGGATGTGCTGATATACACTGGCCATGGTGGAAATAACTACAGTGGGGACAAAAGGCAGAACAAACACCAGAAACTTGAACGCGGAAACTTGGCTCTTAAGAACTGCATAGACAGGAAGACACCCGTGAGAGTTATCCGTGGATACAAGCAAACGAATACTGGAATTCATGGAAACAGAAAAGGCACAGTCAATGTAATATATACATATGATGGGCTCTATGATGTGCAAACATACTGGCTCGATAAAGGGGTATCCGGATACTCAGTATTCAAGTTCCAGTTAAAAAGACAGCATGGTCAACCAGAGCTGGGCTTGAAGGCAGTGCAATTTATAGGGAGGGCACAAAAACATCTAATTCGTGAAGGTCTTAGGGTTAAGGACATTTCTAGAGGCAAAGAGAGAAAATACATTTGTGCAGTGAATACCATTGATGAGGAAAGTCTACCAACTTTTTTTTATACAACTAAGGTTATTTATCCATATGGGTGTAAGCCTGAGCCTCCCAAGGGATGTGAATGTAAAGACGGGTGTTTGGATCCTTCCAAATGCTTCTGTGCTTCGAAAAACGGGGGAGAATTTCCATTTAATTACGATGGTGCTATTGTGTATCCTAAGCCTATTGTATATGAATGCGGTCCTTCTTGTAAATGTCGTGGGACTTGTCACAATAGAGTGAGTCAACATGGTGTTCGATATACACTTGAGGTTTTCAAGACGGATAAGAGAGGTTGGGGGGTTAGATCATTAGACTCCATACCTTCTGGTAGCTTTATCTGTGAATACACTGGTAACCTTCTTTCTGATACTGAAGCTGAAAAACGTGTTGGGAATGATGAGTACCTCTTTGATATTGGACGCAATTGCAATAGCAGAGATCAATCTCTTTGGAGTGATCTTTTAAGTTTGATGCCCGACATTGAGGCTGGTGCAACCTCTGACATGGTGGAAGATGGAGGATTCACGATTGATGCAGCCAAGTGTGGAAATGTGGGTAGATTTGTTAATCATAGTTGCTCTCCTAATCTGTATGCACAGAATGTTCTTTATGACCATGATGACAGAAAGTTACCACATATCATGCTCTTTGTTGCCGAGAACATTCCTCCTATGAGGGAGCTTTGTTATCACTATAATTACAGTCTGGATGAGGTTCGTGATTTTGATGGTAACATAAAAACAAAACCCTGTTACTGTGGCTCTTCACAATGCACCGGGAGGATGTATTAAGTGCCTGGAAGTTCTGGTTGCAATATCTGATTTACAATTATAGATTTTTGCTCAGGTACAGAACCATTCTCTGCATTCAAAATTCTTATGCTTTTTAAATTTGCTTCAATCAGCTATTCAATTAATCAACGAATGATGTATTCTGATTTGCTATAATCTGTATTGATTTGCTCTTTAACTAATGGTATGTTGAGAATGAAACACTTGGGAATGGGATTGATTCTTAGAATATATACTGTGTTGGAACAGGTGGACTTTTACAGGTGCATAGATTTTTGTGTTGGAACAGGTGGACTTTTACAGGTGCAGAGATTTTTGTGTTATTTGAAAGCACTATATCTACCGGGATTTTTGTGTTATTTGAAAGCACAATCTCTACATGCCTCCTTTGGGTCAGTGTTCTAAGTGTGATTTTGTTGCTGGGAAGCTTTGCAATGCATATAAACCAGAATTGTAGTAATTCTATACAAAGTATTTAGTTTTTTTTTTCTTTTCGTGGAATTTTTTTATTGTTCAATACACTTATAACAAAAGTTGTTTTTGATAGAATTGTTATTGAAATAGAGAAGGAGAAACATTGTGGTGCTGTAGATTTATTGGAGAAGTTAGACAACAATCATTAAGAAGCAAATAAATCTGAGAGCCTTAAAACTTACAAATGTTGTAAGCAGCCACTAAAGATAACAGGAATAAAGCATTATTTTGAAAAATAACTGAAAAATAGTTTTTGTTTACCTTTAGAAATTGGATAACTGAAGGGTATGGTACGAAGAAATTTGTCTAAATTGATATGTAACTTCAGCTAGCTGCGAAATCTGATTTTAGACTAGAAAAATGACAAAATTGGAAGAATTCTGTTATAACATCTTGTTTCTAGAGGACGTTAAAAATAGTCATCAAAACTTTGTGGTTACGAATAGAAGGTTTTGTGGTAAAATTGTTTTAAATGTGATATTAATAACTTCAAGATATTTTTCAAATAGTTGTTAGTTTTATTATCTATTATGATTAATATCACCAGATGTTGTCTATAAACTACTGAATTGATAAATTTTTATCAACATAAAATGTTGAAATTACATTGTGCTTCTTTTATATAAAAAACTTATAACCATAAAATGTTGAAATTACATTGTGCTTCGATTACACTTCCTTAAGGTCACATAGGAGGTTGAATCTGACCATAGTAGCCTCTCTTCACATGTTTACACGATTCACAGGGTTACCTTGGGTAGGCCTGAGAGGAGTGTTACGGAGTGGTATCATAGCGTGATTCAAATCTACGACTAGGTGGGTTGAATGTGTTAGTCATGCATGCATGTAAGTTGCATATGTGTCTCTTACACTTATATAGTTGTTACATTTTATTGATGATTGATTAGGGTTGTAATATGGTTATCATGGAGAATTTGATGTTCATTTCATGAAAGATATTTATCATGAGCATGTGACTAGTTTCATATGGTTATTTGTTGCTTATATGTTGATTTTGCATCACCTACTTACATCCTTGTATGTTAGGTTACATTTTGAATATTTTGATTACATGTATCAGTCTTGTAGGTTGATTTCAAGAAATGGTCGATTATGTTGGACTACATTTGATTATGCATATTTGTAGTTGGTTAGGCATTGCTTATGCATGTTTTTGGTTGGATGCAACAATGTGTACAATGGAGTAATGGTCGTTTTTGTGCATGAGGTCATATCATGCATTGTTGATATGGCCTTGCATTGATGGCTAGACCCTAGTTAGAGTGATGTTTATGAGTTGTTACATTTACTTGTCTATGTCAATATGTTGTTATGATTACGGTACACATGTATCATGTTGATTTGGCGATCTTGCACACAAGGTATATTCCCCAAGATATACTAAGATATGTTGATTTATTATGATTTGGTTTATCTGGGATATTATGCCTTGCAGGAAGATATATCAAATGGCTAGCAAGATGGTCGACTACAAAGATTCTCCCTACAAATCCAAAGAGAAGTATGGTGTTGGGAACACTTCCAATTTGGTAGTAACTCTTAAGCTAATTTATTGACTAAATTAACACAAGTATTTAATTATCAATCGGGGATTGTAAAACTTGGAGGCAAATCCACTGTATATGGACATCAGATATAATCAAGTTTAGAAGATAAAATTTGGAGATTTAAAGAAGTACATATTACAAATATAAACCTATTTTAACAATTTCTAATTCATTTATGTAATATATGAGGGAAGAGGCTCTTAAGAGAACGAGGTTATCCTTCCCTACAATACTACTTTCATGAAGATAATTCTAAGAGCACTAATTAACAGAGGCTTATGATACAGAAGATGTAAAAGAAGAGGCTCCTAACTAAGAAGGTCCAAATTGTCCTTCTTCACAATCCTACTATATCACAATCACCATTGCTTCAAACCAGAAATGCATAAATAAATTCAAATGAGAAATGGAGAATGAAATTCAGTTTTAGTTCAAGATCAAATAGAATCGGAATTTAACTTAAATTCCTTTGTGTCCCTTCATATGTAGATTAGAATTAAAACAATATTCATTCAGCAATCATCACACATCTAAATACATTTGAAACAAAAATTAGACTATGAAAACTATGAAAATTGAACCAAGAAATGTACTTAGCTTGGTGTGGGGGGCCTCCATCCTTGCCTTGCACACTTGAAGAAATCTCATCTACAACAACTTCAGTAAATCAACCAAGCATGAACAACAAATTGGAATGAAGCAAGTTCTTCAAATTAGCTCCCAACTCCAATTATACAAAAGTTACATACAAATTCCATTACAAAAGCCATCAAAGTCTTGGCTTTAAATAGAGGTTTAATGAAACAAACTGATCTTTATTATCTCTAACACTCATATCTACTCATATACACCTATCTAAGTCGAACTCATCCAATTCATCCCAAGAAATATGGTCAATCCCATAAAATCTCAAAACTGCCCTATTTCCTTTGGATTTTCTAGTGACTAGTCATGTTTGACCAGCCTTGACCGGGCCTAATAAAGCTTGTTCTCGCCAAACCAAGTGGAGTTAGCTTAGTCCTAGTTCCCAAGTTGTCCATCTATGCATCAAACTCGAGTCCAAGTGTCCTGCAAGCATGTCCTCCACATAGCTATTATGGGAATTTCTGATTCAGTCCAAAATTGCACTTGAAACTCAATTTTCATAAAAACTTCTAGAAATTGCAAAATTAAAATTAAACACCTGAATATGCATAAAATACATCAAAATTAAATGGATATGATGGAAAATGGATGGAAAATATAAGAATTAAGTAGGTTTCCCTAAGCAAAAATAGACCAAAACTGAGGGCCAACACTAACGTTGAGAAGCTTAAAGGAAGAGATAAGGAGTTGTGAGGGAGATAATGATAGAATCAAACAAACATATGAAAAATTAGCAGAGGTAAATGTAGTGATACTCCAGAGTTCGTCAAATTTGTAGTGGCAAGGACTACGTCAGATCAGACATGAGCAGGATCTACATGGGGCATATGGTAGTAGATCTCATGTCGATCATTGATCAGTTAGAGAAGACATAATACGAGATGGTAGATTATTGTACACTTCGGAGAGTAGAAGGGATAGGCATAGTTATGAATCTAGTTATGATTCTGATAGGCACTATGATCATCACCATTATCATCTTTATAGGAGGAGTGATAGGAGATACTTGCCGGATGAGTTTAAGAAAGAAAATACACCTACTTTTGATGGAGAGGTAAAGAGATCATAAGGTGCAGAGGCTTGGTTACTTGGTATGAAGAAGTTCTTTAAGCTACACGACTACTAAGAGAACATGAAAGCTAGAGTGGCTACTTTCAGTCTTAAAGTTAAAGAAGACATCTGGTGGGAAGATTTGAAGAGTGTCAGGGACATAAATTAAGAATATTTGTCTTGGAATAAGTTTGAGTGGCTCTTTAAGAATAATTGCTTGCTAGAAAGGTACACTCTTGATAGGGAAAAATAATTCTATGAACTAAAGGTGGGATCCATCAAAAATGATGAGTACACTAGTAAGTTCTTGGAACTGTTGAGGTATGTTCTTGACCTCAATGAGGAGAAGGCTACGATTCAGAGATTCATTAGTGAAATATCGATTGCATTGAAAGATATAATTAAATTCGATGAGCCTAGATATTTGGAGGAGACCATTCGAAAGTTAAAACATTGCTATGAACAATCGACGTGTACCGTTCAGACTAATCCAAGTTGGAGAGGAAATGTAAAGTGCAAAGGAAAATGGGATAAAATGTGAGCAAGGCCATAGGGTACAGATAATAAGGAGAATGTTGTAGCACCTAAGAGGTTTAATGCATCAAAAGAGGACATGGGCATCGATCTCAAGAAAATAATAAAGATGGATTATGGAGGCCTATAGAATGTTGGACTTGTGGCAAAGATCATCGCAGGGGATATTGTGCATATAATCAAGGTGGTAGACCTCAGATATATAGTGCAAAGGAGGAACAAATTGTTCGAGACATTGGTCAAAGTATTCCATGTATCTATGCACCCTTGGATATCAAACACGGAGAGCATCATGCATCTATCATCGATATGTATGGTAAGCTTTGTGATCAAGTTATTTCTCTTTTGATTGACCTTGGATCTAATTATAGCTATGCTAGTGCTAACTTTGTGTATAAGTGTGGCTTGAATAAAGAGTTGTAGTTGCATGCAAAGTCTTGGTCAGTGTGGCTGATTATAGGTACAAAGAGGCAAGTGCATCATTGGGTAAGAAATTGCACATTTGATTTGAATGGTATGCGTACCGTAGTACATTTGAATGTATTATTCTTGGGTGTGTACAATATTGTTGGGTGTGTACAATATGTTATTGGGCATATATTGGTTGTATCTACATAGAACCGTGTTTGACTTCTATTACAAAGCAATTGAGTGTGGTGATGACAATGGAAAACCAAGAGTCTTGCAAGGTAAGAAGAAATCCACATCAGTTAGGATCATGACAACTATGCAAGAAAAGCATAGTTGCAGGAAAGGGTGCAAGCTATTCACAGTACACATTTCTAGAGATAAGGGCAAGGGGGCTGAGGATGCGGATGTGTTGAGCAAGTACCCATTTTTGCAGCAGCCTCGGGATGTATTTCCTTAAGGCATTACAGAGTTTCCACCTCACATGGAGGTATATTTTTCTATTGAGCCAGTGCCAGGGGTAGCTCCAACATCTAAAGAACCTTACAGGATGAGCACACTTGAGTTGGTTGAGTTAAAATTGGAGCTGAAGGAAATGTTGGACAAGGGATACATTAGACCAAGTGTATCACCTTGGGGTGTACTGACCTTGTTTGTAAGGAAGAAAGATGGTACTCTCAAATTATGCATTGACTACATGTAGTTGAATGAAGTGACTATCAAAAATAGATATCCTTTGCCAAGGATTGATGAATTGTTCAATCAGGTGAAGGTAGTAGTAGTGTTCTCAAAGATTGATTTGAGATCTGGATATCATCAAGTATGCATCAAAGAGGAGGACATTTACAAGACTTCATTCAGGTTCAGGTATGGGCATTATGAGTTTATTGTTGTTCCATTTGGTTTAACTAATGCTCTAAATACATTCATGTGTTTGATAATAGTGTATTGCATCAATATTCAGATAAGTTTTTTATTTTTTTCATTTATGATATACTGGTATATTCTAAAAATGAGGAAGAGCACATCGAGAATTTAACAGCAGTGTTGAGATTTCTAAGAGAGCATCACTTATAGCCTAAGTTTACAAAGAGTAGTTTCTTTCGGACTGAGGTACACTACTTGGGACAAGTTGTCTCCAAGAAGGGAATTACAGTAGATCTTGAGAAGATAAGGGTCATCATGGAGCGTATAGCCCCTAAGAATGTGGATGAGGTGAGATCTTTCATGGGTTTGGAAGGTTATTATAGGAGGTTCATCAGGAACATCTCACAAGTTGATTATCCCATTACATCCTTACAAAGGAAACATAATAAGTCCAAATGGATAGAGGAGTGCGAGGCTAGCTTTGAGTAGATTAAGTCATTGTTGATACATGCACTAGTTCTATAGATTGTAGATCCGAATAAGGAATTTGTACTATACACATATGCTTGCAAGAGAGGGCTTGGTGGAGTCCTTATGGAGAATGGACAAGTGGTATGGTATGACTCCCAAAAACTAAATGAGCACAAGTAGAATTACCCGACACACGATCTTGAGTTAGAAGAGATTATACATGCATTAAAGATGTGGAGGCACTATCTTCTTGGAAGGTAGTTTGTTCTTATGAGTGATCACATTGGGTTGAGACATTTGTTTTACCAGCCGAATCTGAATGCCAGGCAGGCTAGAGGGTTGGCCACAATCAACGAGTTTGATTTCTTGATCAGGTACAACAAAGGTAAGGAGAAGATGCTCTGAGTAGATGGATATAGGTGAATCACTTAGCAACTATTAGTTCTTATGAGATAGATTTACAGGACAGGATCTTGCGAGAAAGAGAGTAGGATGTCAGATATATGGATATTGTGCATAGCTTGCAGCAGAGTGATAGTAGAGGTACATGTATAGGTCACGGTACATGTACAGGTATAGGTAAAGGTGATGGTACATCTACAGATGATGGTACAGTTACAAGTACAAGTAGTGGTACAGGTACACGTGCAGGTGCAGAGGACTTGAACTATCATCGTATAGCAGATGAATTGGTCAAGTTCCGAGAGAGGATATATATGTCGGATGATAGTGATCTAAAGAAGGTGATATTTGGGGAGTTTCATGTGAAACCGAATTCAAGTCACCCAGGTTACCAAAAGACGCTAAAAAAAGTAAAGAGACCTTATTATTGGCATAACTTGAAGATTGATGTAGCAGAGTTTGTGGCTAGATGTTTTGATTCTCTGTGAGTAAAAGAAGAGTGTAAAGATACAAGTGGGCTACTACAGCCGAGTGTGATTCCATAATTCAAATGGGAGGTCATTCCCACGGACTTCATCATAGGGTTGCCGAAAATAGTGAAGCAACATGATTACATCATGGTCATTGTGGACATGTTAACAAAGGTTGCAGGTGAAACATCATGATTACATTCATGGTTTCAATCTGTTGCAGCCTTTGCTAACCACAGAAACCGCATACATATGCCATGCATGCCAAAAATAGTGAATAAATCATACATGCAACTCGGTACTTGCAAGAAACTTTGATGTAGCAGCTGATGTTGATGCCTTCTTACACTTTCCTGCTCTTACTTTGACTTCTTTCTCCAAGAATCCAAGTATGCCACACCCACTAAGAATGCTCCGAGAAAACTCTAAGTCTCCAAGAGTATGAGAGAGAGAGAGAGAGAGAGAGAGAGAGAGAGAGAATAGTGAGAGAGCTCAGAAAATGAACTGACAAAAAGGTTACCAACTGGTCCTGAGAAGCCTTTTAATGAATAAGGCCTCTGTTTTCTTCATTTTCCATTATTTTTGTTCATTTTCCTCCTCACATGAAACCTATTACATTTCACCTCTTTTTTCTCCTAATTTCCATTATTTCCATAAATAAACGTGCCAAAATGCCTTTTAATGCCATAGGCATTTCCTTTGCCAATTTTCTTAGCCATAAACAATCAAATGAACACCCCCTAGGATGTCTTTCCCAACATTCATCTTGGAATAAGTGTCCCTTACATCTGTGCTTATTTTCTTTAACATTTATTACATGGAACTTTCATGAGGGTTGTTACAAACATGATAGTCTTTAAGTTAAAGCCCAATGTGCAACACTTTGATGGAAAAATGTAGCTATTAGAGTGGTAGTCATTGAGGTTAAGGGTCTAATCAGCTAGGAGAAGTTGAGCAGCCCTAAACTTGTGTGTGGAGAAGGACTTATACAAGAGACGGTGTGAAATCCTCCTAGCCCGTGTTCATTGTGGGAGATCCACATCTTGGAGTGATAAATGACAACCCTTTGTGCCCTATGTTGGTCTTCATTGCAGAAGCATATGCAGACCATAGCGGGATGAAGTCCCTTAGTAGCTAAGGATTAGTGGTGGTCATATTGAGCATTGTTCACAAGGGGAGTTATGAATAATTCGACATGAGCCTTGATCTATTGATGTGTTGATGGATGAACGATAAACTAATGAGTAGGTTAGAAGTCAAGATTCAGTGGTTAGATGGACTTGGAGCATTAATCAATGCAAGAGCTACAGATTGGGAGCCAAAGGACTGGGAAGGTACAAGGTATGATCGAGAGGAACTCAGAGAGTCAACTACATCAGCCACATCGTCATATTATCTTTTTGAGGGCAATTTGGTTGTCGATCGACTGACACCGAGCCCCAATTTTGTGTCTTGTATCAATGAATGTATGAGGTCCATTTTGGTTTAACTAATGCTCTAAATACATTCATGTGTTTGATAAATAGCGTATTGCATCAATATTCGGATAAGTTTTTTATTTTTTTCATTTATGATATACTGGTATATTCTAAAAATGAGGAAGAGCACATCGAGAATTTAACAGCAGTGTTGAGATTTCTAAGAGAGCATCACTTATAGCCTAAGTTTACAAAGAGTAGTTTCTTTCGGACTGAGGTACACTACTTGGGACAAGTTGTCTCCAAGAAGGGAATTACAGTAGATCTAGAGAAGATAAGGGTCATCATGGAGCGTATAGCCCCTAAGAATGTGGATGAGGTGAGATCTTTCATGGGTTTGGAAGGTTATTATAGGAGGTTCATCAGGAACATCTCACAAGTTGATTATCCCATTACATCCTTACAGAGGAAACGTAAGAAGTCCAAATGGATAGAGGAGTGCGAGGCTAGCTTTGAGTAGCTTAAGTCATTGTTGATACATGCACTAGTTCTATAGATTGTAGATCCGAATAAGGAATTTGTACTATACACATATGCTTGCAAGAGAGGGCTTGGTGGAGTCCTTATGCAGAATAAACAAGTGGCATGTTATGACTCCCAAAAACTAAATGAGCACAAGTAGAATTACACGACACACAATCTTGAGTTAGAAGAGATCATACATGCATTAAAGATGTGGAGGCACTATCTTCTTGGAAGGTAGTTTGTTCTTATGAGTGATCACATTGGGTTGAGACATTTGTTTTACCAACCGAATCTGAATTCCAGGCAGGCTAGAGGGTTGGCCACAATCAACGAGTTTGATTTCGTGATCAGGTACATCAAAGGTAAGGAGAAGATTCTCTGAGTTGATGGATATCGGTGAATCACTTAGCAACTATTAGTTCTTATGAGATAGATTTACAGGACAGGATCTTGCGAGAAAGAGAGTAGGATGTCAGATATATGGATATTGTGCATAGCTTGCAGCAGAGTGATAGTAGAGGTACATGTATAGGTAAAGGTGATGGTACATCTATAGATGATGCTACAGTTACAAGTACAAGTAGTGGTACAGGTACACGTGCAGGTGCAGAGGACTTGAACTATCATCGTATAGCAGATGAATTGGTCAAGTTCCGAGAGAGGATATATATTTCGGATGACAATGATATCAAGAAGGTGATATTTGGGGAGTTTCATGTGAAACCGAATTCAAGTCACCAAGGTTACCAGAAGACACTAACAAAAGTAAAGAGACCTTATTATTGGCATAACTTGAAGATTGATGTAGCAGAGTTTGTGGCTAGATGTTTTGATTCTCTGTGAGTAAAATAAGAGTGTAAAGATACAAGTGGGCTACTACAACCGAGTGTGATTCCATAATTCAAATGGGAGGTCATTCCCACAGACTTCATCATAGGGTTGCCGAAAATAGTGAAGCAACATGATTACATCATGGTCATTGTGGACATGTTAACAAAGGTTGCAGGTGAAACATCATGATTACATTCTTGGTTTCGATCTGTTGCAGCCTTTGCTAACCACAGAAACCACATACATATGCCATGCATGACAAAAATAGTGAATAAATCATACATGCAACTCGGTACTTGCAAGAAACTTTGATGTAGCAGCTGATGTTGATGCCTTCTTACACTTTCCTGCTCTTCCTTTGACTTCTTTCTCCAAGAATCCAAGTATGCCAAACCCACTAAGAATGCTCCAAGAAAACTCTAAGTCTCCAAGAGTATGAGAGAGAGAGAGAGAGAGAGAGAGAATAGTGAGAGAGCTCAGAAAATGAACTGACAAAAAGGTTACCAACTGGTCCTGAGAAGCCTTTTAATGAATAAGGCCTCTCTTTTCTTCATTTTCCATTATTTTTTTTCATTTTCCTCCTCACATGAAACCTACTACATTTCACCTCTTTTTTCTCCTAATTTCCATTATTTTCATAAATAAACATGCCAAAATGCCTTTTAATGCCATAGGCATTTCCTTTGCCAATTTTCTTAGCCATAAAAAATCAAATGAACACCTGCTAGGATGTCTTTCCCAACATTCATCTTGGAATAAGTGTCCCTTACATCCCTGCTTATTGTTTTTAACATTTATTACATGGAACTTTCATGAGGGTTGTTACAAACATGATAGTCTTTAAGTTAAAGCCCGATGTGCAGCACTTTGATGGAAAAATGTAGCTACTAGAGTGGTAGTCATTGAGGTTAAGGGTCTAATCAACTAGGAGAAGTTGAGCAGCCCTAAACTTGTGTGTGGAGAAGGACTTATACAAGAGACGGTGTGAAATCCTCCTAGCCCGTGTTCATTGTGGGAGATGCACATCTTGGAGTGATAAATGACAACCATTTGTGCCCTATGTTGGTCTTCATTGCAGAAGCATATGCAGACCATAGCAGGATGAAGTCCCTCAGTAGCTAAGGATTAGTGGTGGTCATATTGAGCATTGTTCACAGGGGGAGTTATGAATAATTCGACATGAGCCTTGATCTATTGATGTGTTGATGGATGAACGATAAACTAATGAGTAGGTTGGAAGTCAAGATTCAGTGGTTAGATGGACTTGGAGCATTAATCAATGCAAGAGCTACAAATTGGGAGCCAAAGGACTGGGAAGGTACAAGGTATGATCGAGAGGAACTCAGAGAGTCAACTACATCAGCCACATCGTCATATTATCTTTTTGAGGGCAAGGTGGTTGTCAATGGACTGACACCGAGCCCCAATTTTGTGTCTTGTATCAATGAATGTATGAGGTCCATTATCCTTGATACGAGAGACCTAGAATGTTGTATAATATGTTGTTTAATACAACGAAGTTGGTTTGAAATTTGTAAAAAGTTGTCTATATTTTTTGCACTAGTGGATCTACTATTGTTTATATTCCACTCTATAAAGTAGTATCGTTGTGATTCTTGGTGTGGTAGTATCAAAGATTTTAAGTCTCTATCCTAGACACCAAGTTCGTGGAAAGAAACATGGTATCAAAGGGCAGCTGACCTATTTTTAAGGGAGATGAATGAGATTTTTCACAACAAAAAAACTCAAAGAGAGTTGTGGGTGTCTAGATCATGGAGCAGATGGTTAAGCTAAGGACATGGAGATGTGGTCTTGATAGGTTACATGGCGAGATGGGTTGGGAGTTCTAGTGGATTAGTGGTGAACCTATTTCCCTTCAATATGTTGTGTGGTTCTTTTCATGTGATGGACTTCCTTCGACTTGTCATGGATAGTTAGGATAGATCGAGGATTTCTTTGGCATCGATGAGATTAGGTTGTTTGAGATGGCTTCATGTGATGGACTTCAGATTGGCATGCTAGAGTATTCATCAGATCATGATGTTGCATATCCAAGGTCTGAGGGATTTGCATGAGTAGTATTTGATCCAGAAGGATAAGGGCTTGTAGGATTGAGCTAATGAAGATCATGTAGGCTAAAAGGAAATCTAGACTTATAGGGAGGAATCCAATGGAGGTTTGTGATCTTTAGGTTTTGATAGAGGTACTACCAAGGTTGTCGGGTTCATTAGATAAAGTATGCTACACTGATGGACACCATATGGGCTATTGTCGCTGATGATGATGGTTACTTCCTAGTCTTGGAAGTAGCTCCCTCGCTAAGAGGGAGTGTTGATTTTTATAGATTGCTAGGTACTCCAAGCCATAAGGATTGACAATTTGGAGGATTGAGCTTTCTTCCCTGCTCAGTCTTGCAAGCACTCATCCTCCTAGATCAAATGCCACTCATGCAAATCCCTCCAATCTCAGATATGAAACATCATGATCTTATGAATAATCTAGCCTCCCAACCTGTAGTCCATCAAATGAAGCCATATCAATCAACCTGATCTCTTCCCTGCCAAAGAAACCCTCGAGTTGTCCCAACCATCCATGACAAGACATAGGAAGTCCATGATCTACAGACTGCCACACAACATGCTGAAGTGCACCAAGTTCACCACCGATCCACCAAATCTCCCAACCCATCTCATCATGTAGTCTATTGAGACCACATCTCCATGTCTTTTGTTGAGCCCTATACTACATGATCCAAACACCCACAACTCCCTCTTTTTCATTTCTTTGTCCACACTTTGATTTATTGTCCATCAAAGTAGCTCAAATATGCTCTGATACCATGTTTAATTTCCATGAACTTGGGTCTTCAATGCCATGAGTCTTTAAGAAATTCCTCATTCTTACCTCCCATATATCAAAGTTTCCAGTGAACAATGGAGCATTCACAAATTGATTGACTTCAATTTCGGTGGTTGAGGAAGACACATCTTTAAGAGGATTGAAGACTTTCTTCCTTGGCTTCACCATTTGTGTTCTAATGATCAACCTTCAAGCTGTTAGGATTTGATTTAAGGTACTGGCTTTGATACCAATTGTTGGAAATACTGAGAGGGGGGTGAATCAGTGTTTCTTTTCAATTGTTACATTTACCAGTTAGATCACTTATATTTAGAACACAAAAACGAACAATAGAAGTAAACGCTTTTATTAATATAATATTTATAACGAATGAAGTAAAATATGGGCAGGGCTCCAACCCTTGATGAAGACACCCAAGCTCCAACTTGGGATGTGCCAAGTACATACTTGGACTTTAGTGAGGCTCTGACCTTTAGGGCTTTGACCCTATCTTATCCAAGGCACCAACCTTGATTTTAGGAGCACCAACTCGAAGGACACCAATCCTCAATCTTCCAAGCTCCAACCTATATTTGCTAAGCACTGACTTGGACATCCAAGGCTCCAAAGTTGTCAATTTTTAGGCACCGACCTCAGGGGATCCAACCCTATATCTAGTTCACTTTGTCAAGGTATGTTTGGTTGTACTTCACGTCTCCCAATATCTTCTTCAATGAGCCCTGTCAATCTCTTCAGCAATGCCTTCTCCAAATCACTTCATTAATGACAACCTGCCTTCATATGAAGGAGTCTTCACAACTCTTCATATTTCTCAAACAAAATCTCCAAGTCACATCATGATGACTAACGCATAATGGTTACAATCATCAATGTATCTTAAATGATCTTGCACACACAAAACTCTTTGTTTCAACCCTCTATTCTAACAGTCATGATAACTGCTTTAGGGGTAATTGCTTTAGAAGAGAAACTATTGCGGCTACAGGTTGTGGCACAATTATAAAAAAACCCTACCTTATGTAGTCCCTTTTTAACATATCACGCGCTGCACTTCTACAGATTAATTATATGTTCGAACTTTCAATGATTAACCCAGTGAACAGAATGTTTTTTACCTTCGTCTTCCACTAGACCTTCAACTTCCTCTATGCTCACTCGACCTTTGGCTTTCTTTCTACTGTTCCTTCAGCTTCCTTTGTCTATTCAAGTTCACAAGTTGTGAACTTCTTTATGCTCTATTTTTATGCCTAAGATAGATACTCATAATTGAAGCATTTTAACTCGTTTTTATACGAGTTTCACCAATGACCAAAGGACGCATCTATTGGAGGGAGGCCGACTTGTATATTAAAAATATATATAAGAGAATCTTTTATCCATAGACTTGATTATTCATGGAAACCATATAAGAGCTATTATACCCACATGGAGGTCCCACATGCTATGTCATCACCTTTAATCTCACAATGGCAATTTCATGAGAATCAGAGTCATTCCTTTAATCCCGCAATTGCAACTTCATAAAAATCGAAGGTTTTACAAGTGTGCACATGCTCTGTATTCCAATGGAGTAGATGTGATATTTAATGAAATATTTTTAATGAATCCATCGGGTCCACAATATTATCGCAATCGGAGGTTTTACACGTCATCCCTTCGAAACTTGTGATTCAACAGATGCGATATTACATTAAGTTATGCCATAGTGGTGTAGTTGGGTCTGCAATAATATCGCAATTGCAGTTTTTAATGTGACATCACTTTATGAATTGCGATATGGAAGTTCCAATAGGCAGATGCGATATTTCATTATGGCTGTTACCATAAACTATTCAGGTCCATATATTATATCTCAATCAAAGTTTTAATGTGACAAGCCTTCATAACTTGCGAAGGTTTCGACACGATGGATGCGATATTAATTAGGGTGTGTTATAATGGGACCAACGGGTCCGCAACTCATATCACAATCTGGGATTTCAGTGTAACAACAAGGCTTCAAGACTCGTGATGCAATGGATGCGATATTTTAATAGAGGCATATTGTAACAGAACCATCAGGTCCGCAAAGCTCCTCTGATTTCACTATTTTATTCCTTTAGCACTTACTCTTGGGTATATGAAATAAGTGTAGTTTTTCTTCCCTTTAGCACTTACCTTTGGGCATAAGGGATATGCTCCGATGAACTACTTCTCTTGCTTCTGATATGCTTCTCTTGCTCTGATAGGTCTTCCTTTGACTTCTGATAGCTCTTCTTTGACAACTCTTGTTCTTGACTTCCAATGGCTTCCCTAATGGCTTTCGTCCTTGGCTTCTTGCTCCTGTTACTTCACGAATCTACTTCTCGTTGGCTTCACATCATCATTTAATATCCCAGAATATATCCATGTTGACATCAATTATAATCTAGATCAACACCTAGTAGCCTACTCAGCCTCCCTAAACAAGCCTTCTATCCACCTACACTTGCAACGCAACACTTTGGCCTACAACATATAAAATACCCACAAATTTTATGTGCAAGACACCTTTCACCTACTCGGCCTAGTCTTAATTAGACCCTCTCTCCCTCACTGGTTGCATCTACCCAAAACTATCCTAACAGTCACAAAAATGACCTCATTCTCCTCTTCACTGGTTCTCTTAAGGCTGCGGCTCATTGAGGTATACTTCAACCTCCTTCCTCCTTAAATGATCTCCTTTCTATGCTTCTTAAGGTGTCACTATAACCTCCGCAACACCTCTTATTTATACACCAACAAGAGCGCTTCTCCAACATTATCTAAGGGCTTGAACAACTATAACAACAGTGTATGGTTCAACGCATATTTAAGTGCATCAAATTATTTTTGAGCCACTTCATCCTAGATAAATGGGACACCCTAGGGTTTGTGACAAGAACCCTAGTGTTTCCAAATTGATTTTTATTGATTTAAGATGCATGCTTTTATCTTTCGTCATATTTTACACCACCCTTTTTGTTGACATAGAGACTCATACCTTTACTGGTGCACTCTTCTTTCAACCATCTTTCGTTGAGCTTGAAACCCTTTTATTTCTATGTTTAAACTTCTAACCCTTGGTCCATCTCAACTTCTTCTACCTATTTATGAATTGTCAACTTATTTTTCATTTAACGTTTCCCTAGGGTTTGTGACTAGAACCCTAGGGTTTCCAAATAGATTTTTGTTGAGTGAGGAGGAATGGCTTTACCTTTCATCATATTGTGAATCACCCTTTTTGTTGACACAGGGATTGATACCTTTATTGGTGTGCTTTTCTTCGACCCATCTTTAACTAAGACCGAAACCCTTTTATTTCCATGTTTCATCTTATAACCCTTGGTCCATGTCAAATTCTGCTACCTACTTGCCAACTCTCAACATGTTTTTCATTTAACTTTTCCCTAGGGTTTGTGACTAGAACCCTAGGGCTTCCAAAATGATTTTTGTTGAGTGAGGAGGAATTCTTTTACCTTTCATCACATTATAGATCACCCTTTTCTCTTCATGTTTGAACTTGTAACCCTTGATCCATGTCAACTTATGCTACCTAATTTCCTACTATCAAATCATTTCATGACCTTCCACCTACGATGATTTCTTAAATAAACATGTGTAAATTTACTATTCACTTATCGTATGATGATGATTCACTTGACTTACACGTATATTTTTTATTCCACTATGTAGGGATGGAAGTTGAAAATCCACATGATGGATAAGCTGTGTCCAATCAAGTTAATCAACCAAAATATGATCAAGATGTTCCCTATTGACCTAATCAACCACTAGAGGAACATGTGCCCTATCAAGCAAATTAATTTTCAGTAGGGGAACAGCATGTGCCAGTTAATCTAATCAACCAATGGAGGAAGAATATTTTCCCTATGAAGTTGATCAACCACTAGAAGAACAAATTGTTTCCTCTCAAGTTAACAGTATAATAAGGAGTTACAGTAGTTTGGAAAGGGGTGGACCATTTATAGAAAATGTGGATGCAATAAAAATAGAGGACTTTGGGCAGCCCATTCCTCCTCGCATTATTAGAGACCATTTCAATAACATCACTCGACAACATTTTGAGAAACATTCAGTTGTTGCAAAAGCTGAGATACTGCATGAGTTGATCAAACGTGAGAAACTAAAACATGCCACAAAGCTTTTGGGTGTCCAAGATGCTAAAAGCAAGAAGACACATATTAATGTCAATAAAAATATATGCAAGGCATTTACTATGTTTGGAGAATCAAGAAAACCCAATGTTCAAGTTGTCCGTAGGGAAATTACAACTGTTATTGTTGCACCAAGTACAACAAAACAACAAAAGTTGGCATCAATGTCAAAATCACTCCATGTTTCAAGAAAAAAGCTTGCATAAGAATACCAAATTCATGGCTCAAGTGAATGAAAATGATGAATCTTACTTTTGGGCTCTTATCACCAAGCAACCCTACCAAGATAAGATTATAGCAGGAATGAGAGCATTTGTGGTAGAGTTTTGGGAGAGTCATTCCCCTGCTATTCCAGATATAAAACATGTCGTATGACATCACATAACTAAAGGTGATTATGTGGAACATGCTAAGAACATTGTGGAAATGAAAGAAGTTGCACTGTTCATGGAATTCCAGGAAAGAAATTGCCATTTGAAGTAACTAGCAGACATCTTCACATCATAAACTCATAAACAATTGAAATTCATTCATAAAAATCACATATGCATAGTCAGTCTATATTAGTACAACACCATATCAAAAATATGTTGTCTTGTACTTGAATATCGTAACCATAACCATCTTCATAGGCCAATCTAGGTTAACACAGTGCATTTGACATCAAGATATTAAATGCAATAACCCTAATCATCAAGTTAATTAGCATATAACAATAACAATTTAACATATGACATACTCATCAACAACATATAACATAATCATCAAGTTAAGTAACATAAAACAACAACAAGTTACTGTCATGCATGACTATCCAACACATGTGCATATGACTACATTGATCAACTAGCATCTACCATGCATATAACCACACTAATAATAGATTGACAAGTATATAAGTAACCATAATTCTTATAATAACCATTAACAACATACCTGCATACCCAACATACAAATCTATGTGACGATTTTATCTTACCCTAAAGTCTAGTGTTGTAACCTCGCTTTGATGATCTACATCTCCTTCTTTATCTCAACCAACACTTCAGCACTATAACAACCAACAACATCATGATGATAAAAATTACATACAATGACCTCACAATGCATTTTTGACCCACTATACATGCATAACCATAACCACTATAATGCATGCATAACAATATATAGACATTGACATGCATAA
>APFE030122752.1:102813-190935 GCA_000404065.3 Pinus taeda | reverse complement strand
ACCTAGCCCATATGGTAAGCTCAGTTCTGGGATACAAATCAATGGAGTTTATAGAGGAAACTGTGCTAGTCATGATGTTAATGTTTGCCCCTGGAAAGACCCCTATCTGCTACAACTATGCCACATACATCTCGGACAAAATACATGAGCAGTTCCTGCACTTACCCAGAGAGAGGGTGTTCAGATACACCTCATATATTTATCATCTTATTCTGTATCACCAATATGAAAAATTCTCTTTTGAAATCAAGAGAACCGATGCAGCAGGTAACCCAAGATCGGTTGTATATTGGAGCTCAATCTTCCATGGCCATTTCTACTCACCCTATACATATTGTGAGTTCATAGATCTGTTCATTCATCTGGCCCTATCTCTACTTATGACAGAACCTCCTCCAAGACTCACTGATGAAATGCAGAGGATACTGCAACTATCCACTGCCTACAACATAGGGGACTGGTATTTTTACCAGCATCACACTGTGATTAGGATATATGGATGTGAGCTGCGCCCGTTCAGGCTACCCAAGTTTGTGCCTATGAGGCTCTTTTCCCTGGAGTATTTCAGACAATTCAGCCATGCTGATCTGATCCATTTTGCAGGCAGGGGCAAGAAGGCACAACTCAAAGTTAAAAACCAGCTTGGTCATTTGATTTTAAACAAAAGAGAAGGATGGAAGCAGGCAGAGAGAATGTTGGAAAGCCTTGGCCTAACACAAAGGTTCCTTTGGAAACCATATGACCCCAATGGCTTTATATCCAAGAGGAGACTAAAATACAAACTCTCCAGTTATGAGCATAATAGCATGCTCCTCATAACAAGACATGCAAACCAGCCAAAATGGAAGAAAAATACCTTGATAGAGCCTCTGTCCCAAGAAGAGCTAAATGACAGGGCTAGGAGACATTTATTGAAAATGGCTGACTTGGAATGTCCTTCTCAGGTGCCTACCCTACCAAGTTCTCACACAACAGCGCCAGCTTCCTCATCTGCAACACAAGAAGGGGCAGCACAAACTTCAAATCAGGGGCAGGACAAAGGTAAAGGCAAGGTAATGGGAGAAACAGAGGGCCAGCAGGAGCAACAGCAAGAGGGCCAACAGGGCCAGCAAGAGCAACAGCAGCAAGATCAGCAAACTGATCAACAGGATCAGGAAACACAAAAAGGAGAAGGCCAGGCAGCCACCCAAGATAAGACAACCAGCATGGCGCCTCCTAGACAGGACTCTAGGGTGGACTCTTCGGTCCTCCAAACCCCTCAAAGGGAGGACACCAGCAGGAAAAGGGAAAGGGATACCCCTCTCACAGAAGGTCCAGAAAAAAGGCAGAGGCTCAATCCATTCTTAGAAGAAGAAATGCAAAGCCTTGAGACCTCTGCCAGCTCATTGCATCAAGAGCAAGACAGGGCAGCACTTGGAGAGGTCAGCTCCTTAGGACAAGAAAAAAGCGCAGCTGCAAGCATAAAGGACCAGTTCAGGGATGCTAAGAGGAGGAGTGAGCCACTCAAAATTAAGCTCTATAATCATTTGTTGAACATGGCCCCTCCGAATCAACAAAGGCTAATGGCTGCCTTTGATGTGCAAGAAGGCAAGATGACAATGAGCCATTTTGCCCCTACAGTGCAGCAACCTCAATCAGCTACAGATTACATAAGGACAAACTTAGAAATCCTTGCAAAAGACATCCACCCCATGGACCAGATCGAGCTCCACAAGCAGACGGGTGAGATGGTCTATGCCACCCTGGCAGACAAGACCTTGGTAAATTATAAGCTGCAAAACAGTTTGAATAACACTGCAGCTCAGCTTGAGTTGGAAAGGGCATCCTCTCAAGCCAAGGACAACAGAATCAAGGCACTAGAAGAGATCATCATAGAGTTTGGTCATGATCCCAATGATGTTAAGGCCATACAGGAGGTCCTTAAACTAAGGGATGCAGATGTAGGTGCAATTAAGAAGAAAATGAAGATCCCACCAACTCTACATCCACAAAAAGATGAAGTAGCCCAACAAAGACGAGAAAGGGATGTCACTGCACTACTAATGAACTTATATAAGGAACTGGTTGACACCCAACAAAAGCTGCAGGATACAGAGACTACCCTAGAAGCAACCATACAGAGGGGAGAACAAGGGCAGTCTTCCAAACCACCCACAGAGACAATAGACCTCGAGGAGACCCCTAAAGAGGACATCCCTCCAAAGCAACAGGCATCAGAAACAGCTCCAGCTACAATAGAGCCAGCCACCACAGCACCACCAACAGAGCAGGCCGAGAGCCTGGATATGCAAAAACTAAGGCAAGAACTCCAGGTGTTAGAGGCTCAAATGTCAGAACTCAATAAGGCCAAGGAAAGCTTAGCAAAGATAGAAGAGAAATATGATAAGTCTAAACAAAATGTGGCTGAGAGGGAGAGGGAAGTAAAAGCCCTAAAAAAGACAATTGCAGAGCTGGAAAAGCAGCTCAATTTTGAGAAAGTGACAGCAGAGATCAAGCAAGTGATTTGGACTGCCATTGGACAATCAATCACTAACCAGTGGGAGTACATTGATGCTATATATGAACAAATAGGGCTCATTGGCAGGGCAAAGAAAGAACTGCACAGAGCAAGAAACGCCCTTGGCAACATGGCAGACCTTTCCCCCAGGATGATTGAAGTCCTAAATTACAGGACTGGTTCTCAGCTAATAAAAATGGGAATTGCTAATAGAACTAAAACCATTTCCCTAATCAAAAGAACCACAACAATGAAGAACCTAATTCAGACACTGGACAGGAAAATCCATGATATACAGGCAGATATAAATAAGTTCCAGAATAGGTTCACAGCCCTGCAGGACAAAGGGCTTCCCAACTTGGTAGAATCAGGGAATCTGCTCTCTCATGAAAAATACATCAAGAGGGTAAGCAATTTTGCAGCAATTCAAATTGCTGAGGCTCCTGGGTCATCTTCAGTAGGCCCACTAACAGGACAGGCTCTTTTTGAAAAATTAGATAATTTATTTTTTATTAAAAATGAAGTAACACATCTATTTGATGAGCCTCCTCATTTCTATAAGTACACAGAAGCTGATGAGACCTTAGGGTCAATTTTGAGGCATCATCTTCCCCCTCAAGACACATGGCAGGACTTAATAAAGCTACTTTTGAACCAAAGCTGAGGAATTAAAAACTTTTTTCAGCAATACAGTCCATATTTGCATCTATAGGTGGACAAAGCCATGACAACAAGCATAAAGACGCTGAGCCAACTCAGCACAGGTACTCGGCATCAACAGCAACATCAGCAGGTACAGGTGGCAGGGCCAAGAAGATACAAAAATCAAAGTGACAAAGCACTTCATTTCATATTTATGATAAAGCCGCGCAGCCGACTCCGCAGTGCCCAAAGGTCAAAAATCTGTCCTAACAGCAGTTAAAGGCTTTTAAGAGGCATTTATGTTTGTAATAATTCCTCATCTACTCTCCTGTGCAAGTGTAAGAGATATTTTCCTCTCAGATGACTCCATACCTGAGATATTTTTGTATGTAACCTCTATATATTCCCCCTCGCGTTTGTTTAGAGGGGTTGGACTCCGGATGTAAGAAATCTCTCGATATCTTCTCTGTTATTCTGATATTGTAAACTCTCAGACACTTAATACAAAGGACAGTGGGATTTCTTCAAAGATGTTTGTCTCTTGATCTCATGATGGTGTGTGGCTCAAAGTTGCAGGATTCCTGTGTATTTCATGGCTCAATAAGTTTTCCTCATGGCTCTTTACTTCACCTGTGATCATTGTTGTTTCATATGTTTTCCATGTTTTTCTGTACACTTGAAAATCTAGATAGAAAAGAGAAAGAATAGTCTCAGGATTTGGTCATTGGCTACCCTGAACTCAATCTAAACTATCTTACATGTTTTCTTCTGATAGAGTATTTAAAGAGTAATTCTTCACTGCTACCTTTAATACTATGTCATCACAGTGCATTGTTGTTTTAGGAATTCAAGCAATTGCTCCTAAAAAACAAGCCTCTTTTGCAATATTCAGCTTAAGTAAAGAAATCTTAATTGCTCTTTGCTGGTTGTTTTCACCTCACTCTCACTATTTACATTTTGTTTCATGGAATACACACAGGCCCTGTAGCTATCTCTCACCAAAATCAAAGACCCCAAGGGAAAACAGTCCAAGACCCCATTGCCCAATGGATTAATCTCACCTGCAGATATACTTTAAGGAAATCAGAAGCATCCTCCCAACCAAACACAAAAAACAACCAAAATATTCACTCCATAACTAGCCTAAAACCTTCACTGAAAGCAGTGACACAACCTTATAGAGAGAGCCCTCTCTGACTGCAGCTAGGCTAGAAGCTGTAGCCCAAAGATTGGTTAGTGGTTACCCCGGCCGTATTCTCTTAGGAGTCAAAGAGAACAACCTGGGTGTTAACAGGGTACTACAAAAATTTCATCAAAACTATGCCCAGATTACCACACCGATGGAGAAACTATTAAAAAAGGATGCTACATTCTACTGGAATGAAGAATGTCAAAGGATCTTCGATTTGCTAAAAGAGAAAATGGTCACCACACCGATCCTAGTCTTCCTAGATTGGAAGAAGGAATTTCATGTGCATGTGGACACATCATATATTGCATTGGAAGCGGTACTGACATAGGCCAGTGAGGGATAATTGGATCATCCTATAGCGTTCACAAGTAGGAAACTATCTAAAGTTGAGAATAATAATTCAATGAAAAAGTGCGAAGGTCTGGCTATGGTATACGTGCTCTAGAAGTTCAGGCACTACTTGCTAGGCTGACACTTTAAGATGTATACAGACCATTCTGCATTGAAGTACTTGGTGAACAAGCCTGTGTTGGAGGGGAATATGTAGATGGTTGTTGCTCTTTCAGGAATATGATTTTGAAATTATTGTGAAACCAAGATGATTGAATGTTGGACAGGATCATCTGTCGCACACTGAAATAGGAGAGGAGCCTACTAATTTGGAGGAAGGACTACCTGACACGCAGCTCTTTGTGGTGCGCATCATAGACAGTCACTTTGAAGATATTATACATTTCCTGACAACATGAATGGCTCTAGAAGAATATATTAGCCAACAAAAGAAGGAATTGGTGGTGCATGAGGAAGACTTTTCTGTCATTGCAGGGCACTTGTATAAAATGAGATCAGATGAAATACTGTGACATTATGTGCCAGAATTTGAATGAAATAGAATCCTCACTGAGGCAAATGGAGGAGCCATGGGTGGACATTATGCAGGAAAAGCAATAGCACAAAAGATTCTATGTGTTGGGTTGTGGTGGCTGACACAACGATTTTAGAAGCGGTTGATTCACTTTGTGGGACCAATTCAGCCTCCAGGAAAGAAGACGGGTGCATGGTACATCATCACTGCAACTGAGTATTTAACTAGATGGGCTAATGCATAGCCCGTGAAGGACTGTACAAGCACAAATGCAGCAAAATTCATCTTTGAGTATGTGCTAACGAGGTTTAGTTATCCGAGAATTTTGATGAGTGATTGCGGTACACATTTTCTTAATGAAGCGATCAGCATGTTGACAGAGGAATTTCAATTTTACCATCAAAATAGTATGCCATATGCCCCATGAGCTAATGGGACAATAGAAGCGTTTAATAAGATATTGGAAAACATGCTGACGAAGGTTTGCAATGTAAAAAGAAATGACTGGGATGTGCACATACCCGTTGTGCTATGGGATTACAAAACAAATTGTAAGAAGCTGACTAGACAAATTCCTTTTAGGCTAGTTTATGGTGTAGAAGCTTTGATTCCAATGGAGTACATTATACCTAGTCTACGCATAGTGGCATTCACAGGAATGGTGGATCAGGGAACCTTGGAAGAGAGGCTCACTCAGCTGACAGAACTGGAAGAAGATAGGTTTTTGGCTAGATTCCATCAGTAAGTTCAAAAGGAGTGCGAAGAGGCATGGCACGATCGGCACATCAAAATGCTCACCTTCAAGGTAAATGATTTAGTGTTATTATATGACAACAAGTTTGATAAATTTTTAGGAAAATTTCGGATGCATTGGCTGGGGCCCTATGTCATCAAGGAGATTATCGATGGCGTAGTAGTTTAGTTGGTGAAGTTGAATGGAGAGCCATTTACAGGGAAGGTGAATGGTAGCCAATTAAAGCCATACACTAGGGATCCGACCAGATGACTATATGGTGGAAGCACAATCTTAGCACTCTAGGCAGCTGAAAGGAGGCACAGTGCTATAAACTACACTACTTGGGTTGTAGAGTTGTGCGATTGGGGAACTGTTCAGAATGGAGGATTTTCACAGTGTTAGCAGAAGTGCAAGGGGAGTTGCACTATCAAGGGACAGACCTCGCAGGGCAACTGAAAAGTGATTGTTATGGTCACTATTCATGATTTGACAGTGGGAAAATAGATAAATAGAGCAGAGGGGTGGCATTTAAGTTAGAATTTAAGAGTAAGATCTTTGAAAATCTGTCACTAATCTAGCATTTATGAATAGATTTTGGGGGGGAATGGTTGGATTCAAATTCAAAATTTCCTATAAATTACAGATGACCTCCCAACAAGAGAATTGAGGTATTAAGCTATCAGGTGCACATGAACCTTGACTATTTCGAGTCTTTAGTGACAAGTTCATTTTTTAAGAGGCTGCCCAAGGGAACTCAGGAGCTCTTGACTAGCATCATGTCGGCACCCGTGGAAACTGCAAGTGTTGGAGAAGTTATGGCAGCTAAGGGAGCTTCCATGGAGGTAGCAAGTGTAGAGGTACCTGTAGAAGTACCCAAATCATCGAGGTCACCCAAGCCGAGGCCTACACCGACTAGAGAGGGTACAAACCAAATAAGGATAAGCAGAAAGTGGCATAGCCAGTGCGCAAATCACCTAGAAAATACCCACAGAAAGAAAAGCCCACTGCATAGGAGAAGGGCACGGTAGTAGACCTAGAACCTGGCGAGGACATAGAAGAAATTGAAATGGACGTGGAAGATGTTGATATGGGAGTAGAAGACATTGATGTTGAGGGGGAAGACCCTATCTCCAAGTTGCCAGAATATGTCCCTCCACGTCGAGGCAAGGTGAAGGTCCCAAAGGACATTGATGAGATAAAAATCACACCTCACACACTATTGCTGCCAGATAAGATCACATTTGAAGGCCCGCGCGTCCCCCATTTAAAGCTAGAGGATTGGGATTTGGTAGATATAGAGCGCTTTCCCCACTTGGTGACTGATACATTCATGCACCACGTCTTCTATAAAGACTCTAGTGTGACCACTTTGCAGCCAAGAAAGTGGATAAAAGGGGTGGACAAGGTAGGATTGTTGAACCTGCTAATGGTATTGCATTACAACCGCATGCCCATAACTTTGATAGTGATCAAATAGTTGTTATTCTTGGTGCACGATGGGTGTCTATGTTTAGGAGAACTGATACTGATCACTGACATGTTGATCCATAGGATCACTTTGCTCTTGCATTTAGGCTTGAATCCAGCCATGGCATTTAGCGGAAAGACGGGTGAGAACGACCTCGTTAAAAAAATGAAGGAAAAGTTCAGGCTTGGCAAGAAGCTGTGTGGCTACTCCATTTCCAACATAACTGACCCCGTAGTTAAAGTAGCCACCCAGATCCTGGCATGGAAAATAATGAGGAAGTGTCACGCACATGAAGTGGCGCGCTACCTCTGTAGTGAGTTCCTCACGAACTACAGAGAAGTGCAAGACCAAAGTAATACCTTCCCTTATGCATGACTACTGCTATCAATTGTACAGATTGTGTGGGATTTACTGGAGGACAATTAGTTTCCTCTAATTGTGGTATATCTACCAGAAGCAGTGAAGTTCACTTCGCTCTGGGCCACAAAGGACTCCCAAAGGGTCAAGGACAGTAAGATATTTTGGGTCCTCATGGAATCAAGCATCCACACCATAATCAACCGCAAGCCATAGCTCTCACCAACTATCTTTGAGTAGTTGTCTGAATATGTGGAGTTCAAGGCGAACTTCCACTGCGTTTCCATTAGAGCGCGGAAGGAGCCCGGTCAAAAATGGTATGATCTTCCATACCTTACGATGGATGATGCAATCACCACGGTCCTGTAGAGTTGGCCAGAAGAGTTTTGCACAACCTCAGATTTATCAGCTAGGTCTAGTAAGTCTATCACAAAGTGAAACAAGGAAGAGGCTAGGTTAAATATAGAGTAATTGGCCAAAAGAATGAGGAAGGAAGTCGAGGATAAAGCAAAAGTAGAGCGTGCTGCCAAGAAGTAGATAGAAGGGGTAGAAGGAGAGGAAGAGCATGACTCTGACATAAGTTAGAGGTCTCCTTTGCCACAGACAGAGGAGGAAGAGCAGTGATCATAACATGGGGAACAGACCCAGAGACTACTCCATTCTAGGTTAAGCACACAAGAGAGTAGTAGAAAGTAGGGCTGCGAAAGAAGTCCAAGGCCAGAAAATCATCCCTTAACCTAATCATCATGACAGAGGGTGATTTGAATGACATCGATGATACAATGACGGAAGTGACCGCAGAACTATTGCAGCAGTTCGAGCAACAGCAGAAACAGGCCTTGGTCATCATTCAAACGGGTTTGCATGAGCTACAGATCCAGGCTACTCAAGTGTAGATGAGTGTAGGGAGGGGCAGCATAGAGTCGAGCAGTTTAGAACCTAGAACCTTAGATGCAATAGAGATGGTCCACTCTATCGATCCCCAGGCCATCACTCTACTAGATGGAGAATTAACCATAGAAACAAAAGCTAACGGGGCCACTGTCAACACTCTCAAGAAAGATGGGTTAAACTTGGTCGTGCTTCCAAGTGAAGCCCTTCACCCCAGCAAGACTATGGGATCGCAGAACTTCGAGCTCAAGAAAAGTGCACATTGAATGTTGTTAGTGAACTGAAGGTGAACAATGCCCGGATGTTTGCAAAAAATACATCTGTGATTGATCTTCTTAAGAAGATCACATAGAAGAATGAGTGCACAATAGTTGTGGTGACTAAAGCATGCAGACTGTTCCAAAGATGAACATCCTAGAAGATGCCCCAATCAACACAAGAATCCGGAAGCTTGCTGGAAGTGTGTGCAATGCACAGATAGAGTTGGCTAGATCACAGAACTCGAGTTGAGGGCCCAACCTTTGACTCCACCAAAAGTCAGAGAGCAACACGAGGTTGTTGTCAAAGATGTTGTTTTAGCTGTCGATACCGCAGTAAAGGATTGCACTACGCTCTTTGAAAAGACACTCAAAGTAGTTACCAGTATGTAGGAATATCCCAACTTGCAGAGGCTAGAAAATGAGCCATGGGAACTACAATAGAGGTATGACGAGGTCAAAGTGACGGCGTGCACTATTGCTATCACACAAAGGCTGACGAAGCTACAGGAAGCAAAGGCACTCAAGGAGGTGGACATAGAATAGTCCAAGGAGGCAGTATTGAAGGCCAGGTTGGGGCCTTGGCTAGACGAAGCATATGTGCTCATGGCCACCATTCAAGTAAAACTGGCTAGTCTGCAAGAAACACAACAAAAAATATAGACAGACAATGTAGGACTAGCAATGGAACAACTGAGAGAGTAGGTGAAGCAAGCGGCGATGCAGTGTACCACCGACGTTGCAGTAGTCCAAGTAGAGCTGGGAGATATTTGTGACAAGATCTTTGTGTCGGATGAGTGACTCAGGGCGAGTCACCAGATTTGTGTTGGGGGCATGTTGGGAATGGGTCACCTAGGATTAATTTTTGGGTTAAAAGCCCAAGTTTTGGGGCTAAAGGCCCAAGTTTTGTATAAAGAATGTAAGGTCTCCACATTTTGTGGTGCGGAGTGTGAAGATGTAAAGAGTCAAAAAGGGTTTCCACCCTTAGCTTATGTAACTTGTGTCAGATTTAAGAGATCCACCCATGGTCCGCAGACCACGAGATTATATAAAAAGAAAGTCTTAGAAGAGTCTAAGGGCAATTCAGTTGAGTTTGGTTATGTTTTATGTAATGGGTCTATGAGAGCTAAGAGTGAAGAGTCTTAGCATAGGAAAGAAGCTTTGCAACTATGTGTGCAAAGGCCTAGGATAGAAGTCTGTAGCTGAGTGTCAGACCCCTATAGATATGTGCGTAGGGAAGTTAGAGTCTATACTGAAGGTCTGGAATATCAATAAGGAGATTTATTCTAGAGATACGTGTGTATGAGTTATTTTAATTTTGTTATGAATGTATGCAGTTATGTTATGTTGAATATTGGGTTTATGATTTAATTGTATTGATGCACAAATCTATGTGTTTTACATTTTCATATGAACACAAGTAAGAATATATGTTTACGCAAAGATAATCATAATGCATGTTGAAGTTATCCAATACATAAGGTAATCTAGGTAGACACAGAAGTGAGGGTAATTACAGAAGCATGCAAGTGTCTGAATTACCTATTTAGGGTACACAAAGGACGATCGCATGCCTTCATGAAGGTCTCGGACTCGAATAAGAGAAGTATATTGATAAGCCCTAAAGGGCTTATCCGTATATGCAAAGGAAGGATTAGGGTATAAAACAACATCACAACTATCTCAGGGTGTGGAAAATTGGTTCCTGCATCCCTCCGTACTGCTTTGGGTGAGACTTTAGTCCGCGCTCCATGGATTGATTCCAAAAGGTCCAGTAGTGTAGGGATTTGCTTGGTTGATTAACGCTAAACTTGGGTCAGGGCCCATCAAGCCAATAGAAACTATCAAGTTGGTAGGAGAAAGTGTAGTTTGATAACCTACTAGTGAGGAAACATGTATCTCTTTGGTGGTGATAATATCCTCTTGATCTGAATCCTTGCTTAGGCTCAGTTTGGAATTGAGCTTGGTCCTCTTCCTATACATGATTTTGAAGTCTTCACTGGGAATATCAGTCAATGGAGGTGACTCTTCTTCCCTATTCCTTTTTCCTATTTTCTCTTGTGTAACAGGAGTTTGTAATGTTGAAGTTGACACCAATTTCTCCTTTGCCTCTTGTAGAGTGTTTTCATTCCATTCTAGTTGGTTCTTGTATCTCTCAATCTCTGGTCTAGATGTATGAAAATAAGTTTTAGATTTGTTCTCTACCCTTAACTTGGAAATGACCCCTGATGGATCATATGACCATGTGAAACTGAGGTCGAATTGCATTTCTTTTAGAAATTTGTCTGTTTATTTCCCTGCTTCCCTGCTGTTACAAATGAAAGGTCATATTTGGGCTTTAATCTTGAATTGATATTTCTTCTTGGCAGATACAAAATGAATCTCATCAACATTGAGAATTTTCCTGATGTATTCTCAGGCAAAAATCCTCATTGGGAGGAATTTTGGCAGTTTGTAAGGAGCAAGTTCACACCCATATATCCTTAGCTCTATGTAATTGTGGTAAAGATACCAATATCCATTTTTGAATTGGTTTGATAACTACAAAATTTTTCTAATTTATTCATTGATTCCTAGCTCTGGATTGCTGGCTAGGAGATTGATTGTTGGATGTACAAATATTTCTACGAATTATTTGTATGAGTATTCTTTTTTCTCCTTCATTACTAGTGTAGTCCAAAAGATGGATGATTGGTTATTTCCCTCATCATCCAACTTTTGTAATGAAATCTTGAGGTTGTCTCCCTGAAAATACAAAAACATATATACTAACACAGAAGCATATTTAAATACTTCCTCAATTTGGAATTTGACAAACTGTTCATAGATGGAATCTGCAAGGAATTGGGTGAAGTTGAATAAGATGGAAGGCTTGGAATTTGTAGAGAAAATAGAAAGGAAACCTACAAGAGCCTCATCTACCCACTGATCTAAGTAATAACCAAGGTGGTAGGAGATGATTGTAATAACTTTCTTGGCTCTCTAAGGGAAAATGGAAGACGGATAGGGAGAATTTTTCTTGGGTAATGGGCAGAAGGTGGAGTGAACTTGATAATATTGATTCTTTGAGAGCTTGAAGGTTCACTGTGAGGAGTTAGAGGATCTGATGAAAAATATAAACATGTTTCCTCTTTCAATCCGCAAGAAGAACTACTTGTACATACTGTCTCTGGTTCTTCTCACTTTGGTCTAGGATATGTTGATGCTTCACCTATTCCTTCATACAGAAGAAATCCTATAGATAAAATCCCAAAATCAGTAGAGATCCCTTCTGATTCTGAGATAATTGCCTTCCTTAAAATCTTGAAGGGAATTGACCCATATGACCCAGAAGATAGTTGGAAAAAGAAAATGTTCACTTGGGATATATATACACATGAAAAAGAACATTTGTATATGCAAGAAGTTCGCCTTCTAAACAAAAGGGACAGAGCATAGTTTAGCCAACAAAATAGTGAAAAATGGAAGGAATGGATGAAAACAAAAAATCAATGGATTTCATTTTATGAATGGTACTATCCCTCTACTAATCAAATAGAACAATCCTTGATGAAGCAATTTAGAAATCAAGCAAAACAGAAAAGGATCAAGGATAGTGAGAAATTTGTAGAAGAAAAGATGAAAGAAAATCTGGTAGTGATTCCTCCTCCATTAAAAGCACCAGTCTTTCATTCCAAAATTCAGAGTATGTTAGCCAAGCCAAACATTCCAAGAACCCTGATAACAGTAAGAGCAAAAGGAGAGGAATTGATCAGAAATGTGTGTTCTCAGCTACATGTAAATATGATGAGAGCCTGGACTCCGAATAAACATAAGTGGGAACTCCTTGATGGCTTTTCCTTTGAAACAGAGACTGAATTCCCACCTTGGAAAAATTTTGTAGTTAGAAGTCAGGATGGGAAATTGTACAAATTGATTCCATCTCATCCTGATGATCATTCTTTAGTAGCCAAAGATTCCATAGCTGCTACAAATTGGAAAAATCTAGCTTTATCTAGTCTAGAGAAATTTGTCAAGACTAGATTTGATTCTCTGGATACTGCATATTCTGAAATGACATTGATGCTTGGTAGGATTCTGCAGAAACAAGATTATAATATTGTTTGCCTGAATGATAGTATTAAGACTCTTTCTGAAAATGACCATACTATTGCACAGAGTCTGGATAAATTTTCTCTGCAAATAGAGAAAAAGATCCATGAGGCTGCAGTTGCCCATGGATAAGAAATTGTCAGAGTCAAGACAAGTCTTGACATTGTAAAGAGACAGGTTCTAGAAGTCTCAAAAGGTGTAGATTCGTTGAAGAAGAAGCCTAGCGTAGAAGCTTATAAATCTACTGCCTTATTTTCAGATACTAAAACTTCTGTTCCATATCATATTACTCCTACAGTCGAAAGCCTTATTAAGGCTCCCAGTTCTATCAACTTTCCACCTCCTAATTCTACACATCCATATTCCCTATTTGCAAATCCAAGCTTTTTCAGCCTTGTTCCTAATCCTACTAAATCAAAAGAGCCTGAAGAAACTTCTAAAGGAAGTGTTTCAATTTTTATATTTGGAGAATCAACCAAACACGAAAATGAAGATGATATGGATACCAGTCTACATAAAATTGACTTCCCTCCAGATTTGGAAGCTCTAGAGAACTGTATCAACAATTTTTCTGTTGAAGGTAAAGAACAATTTGGTATTCGACAATATAAATAAAAATATGAGCATCAAATCAATGCTACTTCCTCCAGATCCTGATGGGATACCACATGGAAACCTGCACCAGATCGCAGGGATCTCATGAAGTCAGAATACCCCAAAGATTGGTCTGTCAGTTCCACCTATTCGTGGAACATTGATAATTGTACTGAAGCTGAGATTTTATCTATCCTGCACTCTATGCTTGTCTGTTACAGAACATATTTGGTAGATGACATTGGCCCTGTAAATGCAACCAGAAGAATCATTGGTGGTTTTGAAGGAAATTTAGATTCTTGGCTAAAAGTAGAAACTCACAAGGATCCAAACCTCCTCCAATATTGGGAACAATCTGTCATACTAAATGAAGATGACACAACTTATATGGATCCAGTAACCCATTTTCCTGTCAATAATATGATAGGTCAACTCTTGTATGGGATTATTATAAACTTCATTGGTTTTCCCCAGATTACAGATGATATCACCACCATCACCCTGTTGGCCATGAAGCTGCATATCATGCAGCATTTTGATGAATATTTCAATGTGTTTCTTCACCGCCTACACACTTTGTCTCTTGACCTTGTTCTTGAGCCAAAGTGGAAAGAGATCTTTGTAGCCTCTCTCCCTCAATGGGTTTCCTCTGCTATTGTCAATAAACTACCCGGGAAAATTGGAGACTACAAATTTGGTATTATTAGACAAGCCGTTAAGGCTCTCATAGTAGAACTGTGCACTCAAATGAAGATTGCAAGAGCTGCCACAAATCCAAAGAAACCTCATGGTTATCAACAGCTCTACAAACAATGGCACCTTGGAAAGGCAGGAAATTCAGAGGGGCAGAAACGAAGAAAAAAGCATACATTCTCCCGAGAGAATTCCTAGCCTTCCCAAACAAAAGAATGAAAACATTACAAGAAAAAACCATACAAACATACAAAAATGTTTTCTAAAGGAAAAGAAATTATATGTTACAATTGCAATAAAGAAGGCCATACAACTCCAAATTGCCCTAAAAAGAAAAAAGATAAATCAAAGAAGAAAGTGCAATACAAAAATAAGAAAGGAAAGATAAATTTCTTTGATCTTCCGAGTAGCTTTGATGAACTTTTATCTTCTGACACAGATTCTAATGATGAATTGAATTATGTATATTCTGATGATTCTTCTGATGAGGAGCCTTGCAGAGATCCTCATTGTCTAGAATGTAGAGAATGTGATTGCAGTGATCCAGATGTTTGCAATTGCAACACAGTCAGAATGATGAAAACAGACAATGATGAGACAAGTCAAAATCCTTTTGTGCAGATTTAGGCAGCCACTGATCCACAAATAAAATAAATGTATAGAAATTTGTTGATGGATCATTTGAAGAATTTGTCTTCAAATTCAAAAAAATCCAAATAAAGGGTATGTACCCCCTGCCAGTATTTTCTTAGTAGATTCTTTAACCAAGCAGTTTAGAAATGAAGAATTTGGAGAAAATATACCACAAACATTGCTTAGTATTCATCAGGCAATAAAGGAACTAAGAAAGACTGTAAAAGAGAATAGAAGACTTTGTATAGAGAACCACAGAGACTTGGATGTAAAGTTAATAAATGCCTGTGCAGTAGGAGCTTCTACTTCTAGACAACCTCCTATATCTGGAAAAGAAGACAAGTGGACCTTCTCTCATAATCCTATTTCTTCCCAAATTAACCAGAATGATGATTCAGATGGAGAAAAGGAAGAACATAGACCAAGCCTTGGATGCAATATCTTGAATCGAGATGTTATGTACTGTGTAAGAATGAAAGTAAGGATCGGAGAACATTTTTAATATTGGAAAATCCTTATGAATACTGGCTGTCGATTAAATATAGTCAGTGATATAGTTGTTAGCATGAATCTTCGAAGGCCAACATCTTGCCCAAAGGTCACTACAACCAGTGGTGATATCTATACAAAGCATGAGGCAAACATTGATGTGTTTCTCACAGAAGACACAGGAGTTCATCTAGTTTGCCCTATTGTTCCGAGAATGGATTGTGCCATGTATCTTGGAACTCCATTTTTTCAAAATTTCAGTAAACATGGAGCTAAGCTAGACAGTGCTAGCAACAGGTATGGTTATTTTGTCAGCTTAGGAAACAAAAGAAATATTTTTCCCATTCATAAATTCAAATTCTCCAAATAGACTAAAGAGGATAGAAAGGATGGAAAATTTGTTAGCAAAGATGGAGATAAAAAGGGAAATTCTGAAGACAGAAGAGCACCTAGACAACAGCAAGTATGCAAGAGAGATAGCAGACTTCACTGCTAAATTCAAAGAATGTTGTTCAGATGATCCCAATGCATTTTGGCATGTGCATAAATATGAAGTGGAACTTCCACTTAAGAAGGATTTCAGTGGTAAATTAAGAAGATCAAAAGTTGTCGCAATGAATGAAGAACAGCTTAAATTGTGCAAAGAATAAATCTGAGATTTGTTGAAGAAAGGACTCATCAGGAAAAGTAAGAGTCCTATTGCATGCTTTGCCTTTTATGTCAATAAACATGCTGAAATAGCCCGAGGTAAGCCAAGATTAGTCGTCAATTTTAAACCTCTGAATGCTATTCTTGATTATGATGCATATCCTCTACCAAAGCCATCTTCCATTCTTGCTCAGATATCCAAATCAAAAATCTTTTCCAAATTTGATTTAAAATCTGGATTTTGGCAAGTTGGGATCAAAGAAGAAGACAAATGGAAGACTGCATTCTCTGTGCCTCAAGGACATTATGAATGGAACATAATGCCCTTTGGATTAATCAATGCTCCAACATTCGAAAGGATAATAGATGAAACTTTTGAATGGATGGAGGAATTCTTGAAAAAGCATATTGATGATTTATTAATTCATTCTGATAGTTTCCAGGACCACATCAAACACTTGAAGTTATTCTTGCGCAGACTCAAAGAAATGGGTATTGTATTATTAGAATAAAAAATGAAACTGTTTAGGCCAATGATTGATTTCTTGGGTTACAATATCCAGTATGGGTCATATGGGTTACAATATTCAGCCTCTTTCTCCTATCAGAGAAGATTGGGAGAAAATAATTATGACCGATGCTAGCCATGAAGGTTGGGGAGTAATCCTATGTCAATGGAACCCCAGTAGCAAAAAAGAAATGGAAATCTGTCAATGTGCATTAGGTTTGTGGGCCAAAAATCAGCTAAATTGGTCCAGTATGAAAACGGAATTAAGAGCAGTCTGTTGGGGGATAGCAAAACTCAAAGATTTTGTAATATATACAAAATTCACAGTTAGAATAGATTGCCAAGCTTTGAAGTATGCTATTCAAAAGTGTGATTTTGAAGATGCAGCCATGGTTCGATGGGTCATGCAATTGAGCCAATACACTTTTGAAATAGAATTTATATCTGGAGATAAAAACAGTTTTGCTGATATGCTCAGCTGAGAATTTTTGTCAGCACACTCAGTCTTATCTTTAAATTGCAATTTCATTAGAAGAAATGAAGATCATGTTGAAATTGAAACCCCTACAGGATGGATAAGATATGAGTTGGAAGCCCCATTGTTGGTTCGTGATGAATCTTAGTATCTTATCAAGGAGATCAGGCACAGAATCGGGATTCCTTATTTATGGACAGAAACAATGCAAGACCAAATGAATATTGAAGCCATAGAAGCATTGGACTACCTAGAGCACATCGGTAGTATAATGTATGTTTTGCAAAAAAGAGATGATGATGAAGATTGCATTGAAAGTTGCCACATTACCTTCAGAAGATTTGGTAACCACTTTCACAGAGAATATTATGATACGGACAGGCAGAGAGATGCATTTTTTGAAGGTATGAATTTACAGAATTATGCTTCTAACTTGTTTTATTGTATGTAGTTCAACTTTTACTTTGAAGGAATGATGGTAGAAGCATTAGAACATAATGACCCCACTCCAGACTGGTTCTTGGAATGGTGGAAGATTTACGGGCTGTCAACACTTGTAATAAAGCCATACTCTCTTCACATGCTCAAGATTATGGGATTTAGTGAACCCAGTGCTCACATGAATGGAATAGTATACAAATCTGTTGAAAATATAGCTAATATTGAAGACCTCTCTTTTCTTCAAAGCATGCGAAGATGTGGCCATGTACGATGGTTCGTAACAAATCACTACAAAGTAAGGAGCATCTCCAGCAGTACAAGTTATGATAGTTTTCACGAGCAAATTGACCCCAGCACAAATACTTTCCTTAATCTCAGTTTCTTGGAGCCACTTGACCGACATAATCTTCAAGTTTGGGAAACCGAGAAAGAAGTCCGCATGCAATACTTCAATAATTTCCTGATTGAAATATTTGGCTACCAACACTATTCTCATCCCCAGATAGATTACTTTGTACTCTAAAGGTGTAGTCTTTCCAATCGACAATGGTGTTGGACAAGCTTTCGTGGATTCCCTTGCTCTGGAATATCCACAGTGTAATCTTTAGTACAATAATGAGATCTGCGTATCTCTTCTTTCTATCCTTTAGCTTTCATTTTGTGTCATAGATTTGGTCCCCACATGCCACTGGCTATTCATAAAAGGAGAAGGGACAAGATAACATGGGACAGTCCTCCCATGCCCGAATCTAGCTTTCGGTAAATTATCTTTTGAGTCATCAATCTATACAAAGTGGATTCAAGGATGTTTGTTCCCTTCCAGCCTTATAAATAAATGAAGGTTGTGAAGTAAGATTCATTTGGAGAATTGGGTATTGGGAATGATAGAGTTTGAGTCGAATTTCGCTCCTGCTCTACATCTGCGGACAATCTATCTGATCTGCTTGCACCATGAGCTGAGTTCAAAGTCTATAGGTGATTTGATAAGCCTGCGCATCAGTGCTTGACGCTGGTGTGAACCTAAAGTGGCCGGATCATTAGATAAGCCTGATAGTTGGGACATAATCTTTTAGACTCAGTCTGGTTGCATGCCAGGTAGCCTGTAGATTTGTTATGCTTCGGCTAACTTATATCTACTAAACGCTGCAGCAATCAATCTGAGGAAAAATAATTTCCTTATGTATGAGAACATCCTTATATAAATAAAATATTTGTTTTTCCGTAATCTTTCTGTGTGAAATAATCTTGTTGAATGTGATCCATCTTCAGTCAAGAAAAGCTCAAGGTTTTTGGCTCTTTTTGCAAAGTCCAGTTTCTGATAGAATTCAGTGAATGATTCATGAGAGAAAGGAGTGGCATTCTCTGTAACAAGAGCTTGCATCATTTGATCTATTGATTTGGCAGTTATGGTAAATGAAATTTCTCCTATAGGGGCAATAACATCTCTTTGACTAGGCAGATAACAAGCATGACAATTCCTGGCGAATTTAGGGGCACAATGGGTATGAGGAAAGATATAATGGGGAAAATGGGATTCCCACAATCCAATATCGTCAAACTTATCAATGAATTTGCCTTCAAGCTAGCAATACACTTCAAATAAATCAAATTCACACAGGGTTTCATGGATTTGTAGTCCCTATCCACCAAATTTATATGATGAAAATCTATCAGAGGGTGGATTAGAGGACTTACACGTTGCTCATGTCCCTTATCTTTAGGAGGCATGATTGGATAAGGCTAATAATAATGATGAAATATTGTTTATGCAGGTTTACAAGGCACAAAGATTGAATTGGAAAACCTGTGAGGGGGAAAAGTATTAGTAGAGTGTGGTGTTGATAACCTGTGAATAGGTGAAAAGAAAGAGTTTATAGATTTCAGGATTTCCCATTGATGATGGCACAAATCTGTTATATTAACATTTAAGTAATTAAATTACTTAACAGGTTAATTTGGAGGGAGCAAATGTAATTGGAGGGAGCAATGAATAGATGAGGTGGCGAGGGGGGATTAGTGAGAGTGTAATGGATAGAACAATGGTTTCATATGGTGGAGAAAACAGGTTTCAGAGGGGGGGTGTTAAGGGTTTTGGAAAAGGGGGTGTGAAAACATAGAATGACACCACGTCGTAGTGGGTCCGAGCTTCAATACCGCCCATTTCGAACCCCTCCCCCCACCCCTCGACAGTAAAGTTTTGCTTGCGAGGGGGCATCGAAACATAATATAAGTCATTGGACATCAAATGTGGAGTTTGGATGAGGTGAAAGTTGGGGAGGTTTTATCATGATGTGATGGGTGTATGGTGCGGTAGTGAAACGAATTTAATGGAATATGATTTGGATACGTGATAAGGGAGGTGAATGAATGAAATATGAGCAGAGGAGTGATTTTTGGGCGGTGAAACATAGGAATAGTGGGATAATGTACCAAATATCATTTGATATACCGAACCTTATAACAAAGCCCTTATCCCTTTGTTTTTTTCGTGCGCATGAAAATAATCTTTAACATTTCACTTAGGACAAAATTTTCATGCTTATTATGGATCATCATTCTATTTCTACCTACCCTCTCATTTCAATTATTTTTCTAAGCTAACATTTTTTCTTCTTTCTTTATAGGGTGCATCTAAACTACAGACCCAGATCACTTTTTTTTTATGAAATATACCTTATCCTATCACTTATCTCACCATTGATTCAGATTAAATTGTTGAATCAATTTTATTTCTTCCTAGCTACTAATTTACCAAGATTAAATTGTTTGGTAAATCTTTATTCACTAACCCATTCAACAAAAATTTAAATGTGTTCAATCATTATTAAACTGTATGATTTGAACAGAACTTTAGTCATTGTGGAATTCTAAAACAAGTTGCACACAACCTTATTTGATAATGAACTAAAAGAACTAACTTATCATTAGTGGCATTTAGACTTGCAGCACTTTCCGTATTATTTTCTATTTTTTATTTTGTGGCGTTCTTATTTCCTTTTTCTTTTGTTTTTTAACATACCCTATTTTCATTTTCTTTTTTCATATATTTTTTAAAATAATTTGAATATTGAAATTCTGTACAACATGAAATTAGAAATACAAAATACTCAACACCTTGAGATCCTATAATTTATAGGACCCTAACAGTGGCTCCAGGTAGGGATGGCACTTCTCCAAGTGAAGTGTCAAGAACATATGATCAATAGCCTTGAGTACTCCATGTATGTAATGTCTTCATCTGATTTCTTTGTTGTTTTAAGATACTTTTGGTAGCTCATCAATCCAGGCTTAGGGCCCTCACTACAGGCTTCAACCTTTGTTAATACGCTACCCATTCAAAACAATAAAGGCTATGATATTTACAATGATTTAAGAAAAATATGTAGGCTAAGAAAAGTAGCACTTCAGCATCCTGCCATTGACAGGACCTCCAGGTATCTCGACTCCATCTAGCTATTTAAGGAAAAATTCATTATTTCCCCTAAAAGCATGAACAATATATGGCCCTTTCCAAAGATTATCAAAATTTCCATGTTTTCATTTGTCTTCTAGCCTAGAATTCCACATCAAAACTTGGTCCCCAATGTTAAAGTCATCAGCTTTTGTTCTTCTGTCAAAGATCTTTTTGATGTTTTCTTAAAAAACTTGGGTCCTGTGGTACATCATTGGGTTCAGCTTGCACTTCTTGAATGATCTTAATGGATGGAACTACTAAGGAGGATGGAAAAACTACATCCATTCCACAGACTAATTGGTGTGGTGACATGCAATTGATTTTTTAATAGTAAGTCTGTCAGCCCAAAGTGCATTGACCAACTTGTTATGCCAAGATATTTTGTTATATTCTAATAGATTTTTTATGATGTTTATCAAGCTTTTATTTGAGGATTCAGCCAACCCATTACCTTGAGGGTAATAGGTCATTGAATGTCCCAAATTAATGTGGTATTTATGGAAAAATTCAACCATCTTCTTAATTTAAAGGCTGCAGCGTTATCAGTGATGAGTTTTCTAGGACAACCAAATTTGAAGAGGATATCAGTCTTAAGGAATGTAATAATGATAACATCAATGGTAACTCTAGAAGGGGTGGACTCTATCCATTTGGTAAATTAGTCAGCGGCTGTAAGAATCCACTTATGTTGGGCAGAGGAAGAGGGATTAATTTCACCAATGAAGTCCAATCCCCATTGCTAGAAGGGGCTTTCAACAGAGATAGGCTTTAATGCCAAGGATAAAAAAAAATTTCTTTCCCTAAAAAATATGGCATTTATGGAATGAGGTGACTTGTTTGTGAATGTCAGGGAAAAGAGTACGCCAGTAGAAACCAACTCTAAGGATTTTATTGGTAGTGGTTTTCCAATAAAGTTGTCCATCGCAATCTCCTTCATAGAATTCATGCATAAATTTTCTCGCATCATCCTTTAACAAGCATTTAAGTAAAATACACCCAGCATCTTTATAATACAAAACATTCTCTATCATGAAAAATTTAACTACTTTTAACTTCAAAAATCTTTCCTTTGTTTTTGTCAAACCAGGGGAAGCATTTAAATTAAATAAAACATAAAGAAAGTATGCATACTAGGGTGAGTTCAGAAATGCCTCATCAATTTCCGGAGTCGCCTGTTCCTCTTAATTATCCAATAAATCGACCAGGTTAATGTCTAATGCATGGAAATTTGACTCAGCCATCAATTTGGCTAGTCCATGAGCTTTGATTAACTTGGTGGACTTGATTTCTAAGTCATATTCAAGAATGACAATCCATTTGCCTCATTTTCCATCAAGTCCATTATGTGTCAAAATTTCTTTAACCACTGAATTAGGTACATAGGCAATAATGTGGGAATGCAAAATATATAATCTAAAATCTTTTATTGCTTTAACTAATGCAAAGGCATGTTTTTCCATAATGCTGTATTTCAAAGATGCATCTCTTAAAGCTTTACTAAAGAGTGCAATAGGCTGTTCAAAACCTTTATTGTTTTTTTTTTAGTAAGATGGCTACAATAATGTGTTCAGAAGCAAAAGAGAAGATTGTGAAATCTTTTGTAAAATCTGGGCTAATCAACATTGGTGCTTTGGTCAATGCCTATTTAACTAAGTCAAAGGATTGTTTAGCCTCAATATTACACTTGATTTCTAAATCCTTTTTCAGCATGTTTGTTATGTTTATAAAAAGCTCTACAAGGTTAGCAATGAATCTCCTTAGGAAATTTGTTTTACCGATAAAAGAATGAAGCTCTTTAATGTTTCTTGGATGATTGATTTTTAATATTGCTTCAATTCTACTGGGATCAATCCTAATTCCATCCTTGGAAATAATGTGACCCAAAAGTTTTCCTTCCTCAAGGCCAAATAGTGTCTTCTTAGGATTTAGTGAGATGCCAAACCTTCTACATTTTTCAAACGCTCTTCTCAGATGTGCTAAATGTTCCTCATCAATTTTAGAGTAAACAACAATGCCATCTAGATAAATCAAAATAAAATGGCCAATTTCATCAGCAAATGCAATATCCATTTCTCTTTGGAAAGTGGCTCTAGCATTCATTAACCCAAAGGGCATTTTCACATACATGAAAGTTCCCCATGGAGTAGTGAAGGCAGTTTTATCCTGATCATCAGGATGCACTAAGACTTGGTTATAACTTGAGAAACCATCTAATAAGGAAATTATACTAGACCCTACTACCTTTTGCAATATTTGATCCATTTTAAGTAAGGGGTAGTTTTCTTTAAGAGATACCTTGTTAAGATTTATGAAATCAATACACAATCTGATTTCTCCAGTTTTTTTTCTAGTATGCACAATGTTAGACACCCATTTAGAGTATATAAGAGGAAGTATAATTTTAGCATCATACATCCTTTTCACTTCTTTCTCAACCAAAGGCATCAAGACATGATTTATCCTATGAAGTTTTTGTTTGAATGGTTTTTTATCTTCCTTGATTAGGATTTTATGTTGTATGATACTAGTGTCGTATGCTTTTAGATCCTCGTAACTCCAAACAAAGACATTTATGAACTCTTTGAGATGAGTTATTTATTGTTGTTTTGTGACAATAGGAAGTGATTTCGAGAGTTTTATCATTTTGGGATTCTGCTCAGTAACAATATTACGGTTTCTTATGTTTTCCCCTATGGGTTCCATTTTTGGTTTTTTTGCTACATCATTAAAATCAAAAAGTTCTTTTAACGGAACTAGACTCCTAGGCAGAACATTATCCTTAAGTTGAATTACTTCAAGTTCTTCTTTTTTTGGATTTATTTCATGTAATTCTAATTTATGTACATCTTTACTGACTCAAATATTTACATTAGAATCATCAGACTATTTATCTACACTAACATATTAAACAATCTGATTTTCTACTTCACACTCTAAATGTATGCTATTGTCTTCATACTCATGCTTGGATTGCAAAAAAAATTCAATCTATTTGTCACTTCCAAATACCTGCCAATATCTCATATTATCAGGTATAGGTGGATGGTATTTAACTTCCATTTATACTATCTATTTGGGTGAGGCATTTTGCATGGGCCAGCTAAAAAATCTAAACCATTAGCCAAGATATTCTGATTTTTAGGAATGACAACAAGATCATATTCTACCAAAGTTCCTAGAAAGTCAAGAACAACATTTCTGTAGGCTCTCAACCTAGGATGTTTTGCAACATATTCTCCTTTGATCTATTTTAGAATTAATTCAAAATCCCCCTGAACTAAAATTCTTTTAGCACCTAGTATTTTCAATAATTTCAATTGTAGGAATTTACAGGGTAAGTTCCTCAGACAGTTAACCAAAAAATATTGCTCACAAATAGATCACAGATCAATACACCAGTATTTTTGACGTGGTTAAAACCCTCAAAGAGGGAAACAGTCCATAGCCTGAGCCAATGTGGCCACTTCAGGCAATTTATTAATAAAAGAATGAAATTTTACATATGACCCTACAAATGACCCTCCATGCTCTTTAAATAGAGATCATGGACCAATCGGGTGGTAAGCCACGGATCAAGTGTCGGTAATACCGAGGAGAGAATGAACCATTGGATCACTACATATCATGACCGTCCGATTGTAAGTTACAAAAGTACATAGTAAAGAAACACACTTTACCTAACTCTACACTAGACCAAGTTATACTTAACTATTTCCTATGTGTCGGAATATCCTAACATCCCCCCTTAAGAACAACTTGGGATAGGATTGAAGGATTTACAAATATGACACAATAGGAGAAGGAAGGAGGCACTAGAGCCTATCCCCCCTTAGTGACAACTTCCTGAACTCCAACCATAAATCGAAGTTTAGTAAACTTCGCCTCTGTGAGAGCCTTTGTAAAGATGTCTGCAACTTGATCATCTGTTGAACAATATTGCACTTCAAGAACATGGTCATGAATGAGCTTTCTGATGAAGTGCATTTGCAGTTCAATGTGTTTGCTACGCTGATGTTGGACTAGATCTTTGCATAGTTGAATGGCACTTTGATTATCACACCAAAGTGTAGTTGGATGTTGCTGCCGAAATCCAAACTCTGACAAGATCTGACGAAGCCACAAGGCTTCCTTACTAGCTTCTACGACACCACAATACTCTACTTCTGCTGAAGAAAGAGAAATGGCACTTTGTTTCTTGCAAGCCCATGTAATAGGTCCTAAACCAAGAGTGAACACATAACCTGCAGTAGACTTCCGATCATTAGGGTCACCAGCCCAATCAGAATTAGTGAAACCAACAATTAGAGGAGATGCTTCTACACTGTAATGAATCCCAAACTGAACTGTATCTTGAACATAACGAAGTATTCTTTTCGCTACTTTCCAATGACTTTCATGGGGGTTTTGCATAAACTGAGCAATAAGGCCAACATGAAAGGAAAGGTTAGGACGAGTATGGGTCAGATACAAAATTTTTCCTACAAGTCGATGGTATAAGGTAGCATCAACTTTAGGGGAAGTACAAGTGACTGAAAGTTTGGCTTCAGAATGAACGGGAGAAGGGGTTGGCTTACAGTGTTCCATGTGAAAATGGCGTAGAATATCACATGCATACTTGGACTGGGAAAGGGAAATACCTTCCTTAGATTGCAAGACTTGAAGACCATGAAAATAATGCAAGTGTCCTAAGTCTGTCATTTCAAACTTCTTTTTAAGGCTAGACTTCACATGGTTTATAAGGTTGGGATCACTACCAGTAAGGATAAGGTCATCAACATAAAGAACATTAATGATAAGAGACTTGGCACTTTCTTGTTGTAGACAATATTGTCAAAATGACACTTAGAAAATTTAGTTTCTAAAAGAAAGCTATCCATTTTGGCATACCAAGCCCGAGTGACTTGCTTGAGACCATAAAGGGATTTCTTAAGCTGACATACAAGGCTGGAGTCTGTTTGTATAAAGCCAGTAGGTTGTTCCATATAGATTTCTTCATGCAAGTCCCCATGCAAGAAGGCAGATTTAACATCCATCTGATGGACTTCCCATTTGAAGGAGGCAGCAAAGGAAAGAATAAGGCAGTTAGAGTTCATTTTTTCTATAGGGGAGAAGGTTTCAGTATAGTCAATGCCTTCGACTTGTGAAAAACCCTTAACAACAAGACGAGCTTTATGTTTATCAACTTTTCCATCTGGTCCTATTGTGATATACAACAACCCTCCCCATTTCAAATTTTTCATTAAAAAACTTTAATAAGAAATGGTTCGCCTTTAGAATATGAATAAAATCAATAAAAAGTTTGAAAATAAATTTAATAATAGGTTATATAGAATTTGCTTTTTAGGATAGGTTAAATCAAAATCGCTATTAGAAATCTATCAAATCCATGATAGTCCTCTTGATAAGGTCCAATCCAATTTCAAATACAATAAAACCTTATCATAAAGCTTTATCGAATGAAAGCAATTATAAAGGGAAAATATCACATCGCACACATCCTTTGTTTTAATAATGGACTTAATGTGTTCCATTGAGATCCTCCGATGCGATAACTCTATCAGAAAACACATATCGCTACCTATCAAGAAGTCATTCCAAGTGTTCATATTAATCTTCCGATGTGATACGCTGATCGCAATCGCATATCACTAAAATCATAAAACACATACCAATAGCCCCTTTGAAATATCCCGATGCGATTTCATTATTGAAAAGCACACTTTTTGATAAAGGTGAAATATGAGCTATTACGAACATTTACGGGTTAAAGTTATAAATCGATTACAAAGAAAACAAACGATTTATCAATTTTAAAAGTCATCCCGCCTCCTCATGACAGCTCACTATTAGTCGCAATCGCAAATATACAAAGGAAACAAATAAGCATAACACTCGTAGCTCCTGATCTGCGATATGCGATTATTGCTAATCACCGATCGGGAAGTCACGATACTCATTTTGAAAAGGACCGTTATAAATTTGCGATGCGGCATGTCATTACGACATTAAAGTGTCATGTTGGAAGTTATGGGAAATCATTAAGAAAGCAGTTATGGTTGAATCCTTCAAGGATTTAATCAATGGTAGCTTAATATATTAAAAATCCATATCACCCATTTGCACTTAACTATTGTTAGTCTTATGTGTTGTGTATTATCTTTGTACAAGTTTTTTCCACTGCTACATCCTTTTGTTTCATTTTCAGAGCGAATTCGAAAACATCAGTCCAGCAAAAATGTCTAAGAGAGCTCGGAAATCAAAGACCCCAGTCGTGGTGAAAGATGAACCAACAAAGCTGGTACTAATAGCTGATACTACCCATGCAGGCCTTGGAAAGACTTCATGGGAGGGTATATATAATTTACTCGAGGCCAAGGATCAAAGTGAAGTTGAAGAAGAAGGAGCAATGACTGGTTCAATTGATAAATCAGAAAATACTCTTTATGATTTAGTTAGCTCCTTCCTCCACATAATAGTAGCCCAAGCGAAAGTATTACCATACAATGACATGGTGAGATGGGTTATAGAAAATATCAATATAACTGACAGGGCCTTCTATATAGCCGATGGAAGGATGTTCAGGACATTCAGGGCAGAAGATATCAAGAAGATGTATCAATTGTCGGGCCCCTAGAAACACTACAATAAAGCATTTTTAGAAGCCTTCGCCAAAGAGAACGATATAGAGTCAGACCCTATTAGGCAATGGAGACATTTCCCGAACAAAAATAAGCATCAATATTCTGGTATGCACTCCATAGACTCCTTGGCATCTCCTTATTTTTATGCTGGCGCTATGTTATGTAGACTCTTTGGAGTCTCTGATTCAGCTAGGTTTACTATAGAAATGGTGCCTTTAATGGAAGCAGCAATCCACTCTTATATCATGGATTGGGCAACCATTTTATCAGATAAAATGGCCAACCAAATCCTTGATTATAAAAGAAATAGGTTTGTAACTACACGTACAATACCTCCATTCTACATGAGCGTCTACATCATGGATACCGTCTGTTTCAATTCTGGCTACCCCATCCTAGGTTGGAAATGGACTCCTCAAGACCTAACTCCGATTCACATTTATCAAAGTATTTGTGGAAGGCCCATTATAAAAATTATATATATAGAATTTGTCATGGTTTTATTTTACCCATCCATCAGGCCATATTCAATAAACTTGCTTCTCGATTATCCGATGAGGCTAGAATTGACCTATCATCAATCGGCAGTTGGTTCGGTGAAGAAATGTTCACCTATGTCAGACTTTTTGGCAGCACCACAAATCCACATGTTCTCCCCTTGTACATTCCTGATAAGTTGTTGGCCAGAGAAACAACTTACCAGATAACATAAACAGGAATGTGAAGGAATCTCAAAGAGTCCAAGAAACAAATGTGGCCTCCATTTCCCCTCCACTGCGGTACTTACACACTGCATGATTTAAAACATGCAGAGAAAGAAACAGAGAAGATCAAAATTCTCAAGTTAGCAGTCATTCTAAAGAGACAGTATGATCCAAGAGCAATGGCTTACAACTTCACCAGTCAGGTGAAGATTGCCAAATTTGAACATGAGATAGATGAATATGATGACTTGTTCACTTCGGCAGAAGTATTTTCATGGGTGAAACATCTAGAAAAGATCAAATTAGGAGTAGGAGGAAGAGATAAATTTATGCAGTTTAGGGCACAGAGGTTACAAACACTGCCTCTAGATTTATTGGCCACTACCCCTATGGTGCAGCAAGAAGGCCACAATGAAGAGAAAACTACTGAAAAGGAGAAGACCCCTGAAAAGGAAAAGACTCCTGAAAAGGAGAAGAGCCCTGAAAGGGAGAAAAGTCCCGAGAAGGAGCAGACAAATGAAGGGACCACTGAGCTCCTAGATACTGATGTAAACATTGGTGCCACCTTAATCAAGGAATGGGAGCAGTTCGATCAAACGATCAAGAACTAGGATGACTCCCAAAACCCCACTACACCAAAATCGCCCACAACACAGGAGCCTGTTGTTACTAATATTCCAATTAAAGGGGCAGTCAGCATACCCAACATTTAGCAGGATATTGAAATAATTCCTGAGAATCCTACAGAAGAGATTGTATTAAAGGTAGAAGAAATACCACCCCTAGATGTATTCTACAGTCCAAAGCATAGGGTTGTGGTTAAAAGGCAAAGAAAAAGGAAGAAAATTGACCAAGGACCTATTTCAACTCCTCATGCTGGACTGATGACTGTGGTATGGAAAGACTCAAAATTCAATCCTTTTGAGGATTTAGCCAAGTTATCTTGGTATGCAAGTGCTTATACAGCCGCAACAATGGACAAAGCCTCTGAAGTCAGCCAACTAATCAAGGAAAAGGATCTAAGGATCGCCCAACTTGAAGGGCAATTGGTAGAACAACAATAAAGGATTAGTCAGTTTGAGCAACAACTATCAGAGCAAAGGTAGTAGAATGAGCAACTAAAAGAACAGTTAAATCTGGAGAAGCAAAAGATTGATCAACAGGCTCTCCAGAAACAACAAAAGTTGTCTCAAGAACTCAGGAAGCTTCAAACAACAATTCAGCAGGAAAAGAAGGCTAAAGAAGATCAAGTTACACAGCTGCATTCATAGATAGAGAAATTCAAGGGTTATCCGAAGGTTAGTGAATTCAAGAAAGAAGCCTTGGAAGTAACCAAAGCCTTATCTCGGCAGCTAAACATCCTTTGCCATAAAATATCATTGGTTGACCCATTGTGCACTATCTCTGCATCACTTATTGAACAAACATTTGACACCACACTGGAGTTTGAAAAACAAGATGATAATATAACAAATTTTCTCTCTTGGCAAAGTTCAGAAGAAGGCATGGCTAACAATTTACCAAAAATACAAGAATCGCAGAAGGAAATCTTGTTTTCGGAGTGGGAATCACAATTAATAAAAGCCAAAAGAGTGACTTCTAGAGCCAGGGCTACAATGAATGGTGTAATCGATTTAGCGAAATGACAACTTGTATATGGCTAACTTGATCTCCGATTGCTCTCCAGGAAAACTCCCGAAAGCAAAAGCACTAGAAGATTAATGGAGAGAGGAGCTGTCAAGTAGAGAAGAAAAAATCAGCAAGATGCAAAACTTGACATGGGATGAATTTTTGGTTTTTCCTAGTCAAGCCGCATAGCCAACAGATGTCCATGAAATGCCTTTCCGACGCAGTCAATCTCATGGTTCCCGAACTCTCCGACGCTACGTACACAACCCAACTACATTCCAGGATGAGTCACCCTCTTGAAATTCAACCAATACTCTCAATTTGTCAGTTGCAAGCGCAAGAGAACAAGTAGATATAATGGATCAGTTCAAAGGCTATCGCATTGTTATTTTCATGAATCAAATCTCAGATTTTCATGTTTACAATTTTAACAACTCATAGTGATTTTTATTTACAGTTAGTTTTTATTTTGATTATTTAAACCCTTTCATGTCTTTTAAGAAGGGGTCCTCTCCTCAATTTGTATAATATTTGACTAGAGAAGTTGCACTTTTGTACTTCTAAGCATTTTTTTTATCAATAGTGGATCAAGGTTTTACATTTTTGTGAAAGAAACATTTTCAAGACCTGCACTTTTGTATTTCCTTGGAAGTTTTCTGAAATAAGAAAGTGGAATCAGAGTGTTATTTACATCGGAAGGATTCAAATGCATGCGGTATTCCTATCACTGTTTTTGTCTTATTTCCTTATGTGATGAAGCATTTTTTTTAAAAGGTTGCTATTGTTGATATATATATGTATGCTTTTTCAAATAATTCTTTATCATATCATTTCTGAAGATTTAGAATTGTTATCCTTTGAAGATATATGTCAGCAATATATATATTGTTATGAATGCAATATGTTTTATTAATAATTACTTTGTTTAATTTCTTAAACGAAGTAATCATTATCTATGAATGCATATTTCTATTGATTAGTAATTCATCTATATGATTATTGATATATTAGAAATAATCAGAAATTGCATTGTTGACCAAATACCCAGGTTATATAAATATATTTGTATATTTTGAGTTATATGATAAAACATTTACCATCTACATTATACATTACCAAACAACCATCCAATAAACCATTCATTAAGGGAAACTGGTCCCATAATATCCAGTCAGAGCCACCACACCAAACAGAAAAGGAGTTGTACTAAGGTCTGGACCGAGTGGTTATCCCAAATGTTGGTGCCAAGATTTTAGAGGCATCAACATTTTTAGTGCTAGAAGGAGGAGGGCAAGAGCTATGAACGGTGGGTAAATACAAATCCATAGGCCATTCTAAGAGTAAAACCCCCTCACCATCTCCTCCAACTTCTCATTTGCATTCTAAATCTCCTATCTTTAAGCGAGAAGTTGAAAAGGAAAACACAACACCCACTGCTGAAAACCTAAACACACTTGACAATTCTTCTCTTGAACCCTCTGAAGTTCAGACCTTGATTCATAAACTCCAAGGGTTTTCAATATCCCAAGAATAGTCTGAGTTATCCCAAGGCAGTGTGACTTTGCAATATATTCCATCCCAGCCTCTTACAAGATCCCAGAGCGAAAAGCTTGGTATTCCACCAACCGAATTTCCTCTGCCAAGTAGAAAAAGACCTAGGATGACACCTTTAGAGTCTGAGAGTGAGACTCTTTCTTCATCATCATCCATTCCATCTAAACTAGTGCAAGGTCATCCATCCACTCCCCAACTCAACATCATAATCCATAAGGGTACAGGTACTCCATCATCCTCTACCCAATCACTTTCAACTGTCTCTTCACCCCCCTCTATTATTAGTTCGACAATGGCACATAATCAACCTCAACCAAGGCCATGGACAAATCTAGGAGCTGTCGCTATGCCTGCACCCTTGATTCAATTACCAGCTCATCCTGAAAAATGGTTACCAAAATTTAATCCATACATTGGCATATTAGCAGAAGAACATATAAACAATTTTATGTTGTCCATAAACCTGAATGGGGTAACAGAAGAAGATGATGTTGTTAATATTTTCCCATATACTCTACAAGGGGCAGCTGGATCGTGGTATTTCTCATTACCACCAAGATCCATCAATAGCTGGGATGCTTTTCAGGAACAATTTTTAACCAAGTTTGGAGATGATAGGTCTACAACGACTTTGATTAATGACCTCTCCAATTTGAAATCTGAATCAAATGAACCCATCAAAGACTTCAACTCTCAATTAAATAAACTGTTGAATAAAATTCTTACAACATCCAAGCCTAGTGAAGAAGTCCGAACTGAATGGTATATCTCTGCTTTACATTCAAACATAGCCATTTTCGTTGATAGGGCTGCCAAGCCTACATTAGCAGAAAATATGAAGGAAGTGACCACTGTTGAAAAACATATCATTTCTTTGGAAAAGAAAAGCGCCCTTGAAGAAAGAAAATAAAAAAAGGTTACTTTCAAAGATGATTCAAAGAAGAAAGCAGTTAAAGACCCATATGACATGGAAGGTTTACAAAAGGTTCTGAAAACTATGTCTAATGAAATGGTGGAAATAGGAAAACAAGTGGCTGAAACTTCTACAAAAAAACCATTTAGAAACTTTAGAAGAAATTAGACAAATGAACCAAAACCACCTAATTCCATATCTAATGCTGAATCAGACCAAGATGATGATGAGGATGAAGACACAGTTTTATCATTAGAGGAAGCGGAAGAAGAGGAAATAGTGGAATGTCATGGGATGTGGGACTTTATCTTGCCCGACTCTGACAATGAAAGTGAACAGGAAGCTCTCCCAGTAAATACCAGAAGTAAAAATGCAGCAGAGCCTGTTCAAACAAATTCAAAGAAGAAAAATGTAAGCCCTGTCACTAAAGACAAAGCTCCCATGAAGAAAAATCCAATTGTGCCTACCCAAAATCAACCATAATCTTCCAATCCACCCTCATCATCTAAAACATTAGTAGTCTCTAACTCTATGGATTACAACATTGTGGAGGACATGAAGAAGACTCGAGCAAATATTTCTTTACACGAACTTAGCAAGCTAAAAAACCAACAAAAATTGTTACTTAAAGAGTTAAATGTTGTACCTTCTTCTCCTCTTCCAACCAATGTATTATCCAAAGCGGCCAAAGGATCATGTAAACCACCATCAGATAAAGTAGATGCTACTGCTGTTGTTTTGATTAGAGATAGGTCTAATTCTCATACTCCTCCTTTTCTCTTGAATTATGAGATCTATAATAGAAATATGCATAACTGCCTGATAGATTCAGGGGCTTCATCGAATATAATGTCAGCCTCAGTTTGCTCTAAATTAAACATTGAGCCCCATAAATCAACAGTTCATATTGTTCAATTAGATCGGACTAAAGTGCAGTTTTTAGGAGAGATTAATTCAGTTACCATTAGGCTATCGGTTGATCCCAGAGTAGTTCAAAGAATTGATATATTGATTGCTGACATCCCTGATTTCTATGTCTTAATTCTAAGTAGGGATTGGTCTGAGAAACTCCATGGTTACATTTCCACAGATTGGTCTCACATGTGGCTTCCCTATAAACGGAAACCAAATAAAATCAAAATAGATCAGGAAAAACACATGACTGATACAGTAATGGAGTTTGAACAAGAAAACCAACCTGTAGCTTTCAATAACAACATTCTTAGAAATTGCTCAGCTGAGTCTTTCTTGGGAAATTTTAATGTTGAACCATCGCCTTTTCCTGTTAACAGTATCACATCACAAATTGAAAAATTCTCTCATACTGATACCTCAATATGTCTTAGTATTGTTGATGAACTTGTAAATAAATCTGTAGATAAACCTTTATTTTGGTCTTTATATTTTGATGGATCAAAATCCAATGACGGTGCAGGAGCAGGGTGTATTTTAGTTAGTCCACAAGGGGAAAAAACTATGCTATCATGCAGGCTAGAGTTTGAGTGTACCAATAACACTGCAGAATATGAGGCATTGATCCTAGGGATCTATAAAGAAATAGGCCTGAATATTCAATATCTAAAAGTGTTTGGTGATTCCAAGATTCTCATTAAACAAGTAAGAAATACTATGCATTTTCTCTCAGGTCATCTCAAACATTATCAATCCCTTGTTCAAGATCCCATAACTCATTTTCTAGCATTTAATATTTCTCCAATTCCTAGATCTTAGAATGCAGCAGTTGATTTATTGGCTAATGTTGCTTCTAAACTACTCCCATCCGAGGATTATAGTCTAGTTAGGTTTTCAATTGAATTAATTTTTCAGTCATTTGTCCCAAACAATGTCACCAATTGACGAGTATTTAATCATGATGAAGGCATTTTAAATTCCTTAACCTCTGAAAAATCTTATGATGATTAGATTAATGATGAAAGCAATCATGATCTTCAGCTAAAACAAAGACCAAATGAAAATTCTATTCCTAAATCTGTGGTCAAGCTAGAAGATCTCTATGACATCAAAGATAGATTCAAAAAGGTCACTAATGCAAAACTCCAAAGTTCTACTTCAAAGTTCGAATTAGTAAACCTTGGAACTGAGGTTAAACAACAAAATGTCAATCTAGGAGTTGAAATCACATCAGAAGAAAGATTTGCTTTCATCAAATTATTGAACAAATACAAAGATGTTTTTGCTTGGAATTACAAAGATTTGAGACCTTATGATACTTCTATCATTCAACACACGATTCCAATGATTTCTGATGAGAAACTTGTACAACAAAAATTAAGGAAAAAATATCCAAATCTGGAAAGCCAAATCAAAGTAGAGTTGAATAAACTTCTGAAAGCTAAGATAATTTTCCTGGTCAAACATTCTAAATGGGTTTCAAACTTGGTACCTGTAAGGAAAAAGAATGTTGATATTAGGATTTGCAGTGATTTTAGAAATCTCAATAAGGCATGTCAAAAAGATAATTTCCCATTACCAACAATGGAGCATATACTTCAATCAGTAGCTGGTTCAGAGTTAATGTCCTTTCTTGATGGTTTTTCAGGATACAATCAAATACTAGTGCATCCAGATGATAGACTAAAACCTACATTCAGGACTAACTGGGGAACATATGCTTATGAGAAAATGCCTTTTGGTCTGATAAATGTTGGAGCTGCTTTCCAACGAGCCATGGATATAGCCTTCAAAGGTTTAATCAATAGGTCAGTTGTTGTCTACTTAGACGACATAACTCCTTTTTTCCAAGAAAAGGACCAATCATCTCCATGATTTAAAACAGATCTTTGAGCGATGTAAAAGGTATGGGATTTCTCTAAATCCCAAGAAATCATTTTTTGCTCTAAATGAAAGCAAACTCTTAGGGTTTATTGTATCCAAATATGGCATCTATATTGATCCTGATAGGATAAAAGAGATTTCTGATATTCCTTTGCCACATAACAAGAAATCCATGGAATCATTTTTAGGACAGATAAATTTTGTAAAAATATTTGTTCCTAATTTTTCTCATATAGTCTTACCTTTACAAAATATGATTAAGAAAAATTCAGTTTTCAAATGGGGACATAACGAAAAGCAAGCCTTTGACTCAATCAAACAGGCAATTATTAATGCTCTTGCATTGTATACTCCCAATTTTTCTAATCATTTTATTTTGTATACTTTGGCCATTGAAACATCTTATGATGTTGTTTTAACACAAATCAATGATCAACAAATAGAAGCACCTATATCTTTCTTTAGTTCCAATTTGGAGGGTGTTGAACTCAACTATTCAAAAGTAGAAAAACAAGATTTTGCTGTGTTTAAATATATCAAACACTTTAGACCATTTCTCCTAAAAACACACAAAAAAGTAACAGTCCCATTCTCTACAGTGATACAATTGCTGCTGCAAAGGGAAGTAGGGGAAAAGAGAGCTAATTGGGTAATAGATTTACAGGAGTATGATATTGATATTAAACCAGCGAAAATTGTGAGAGGCAAGGTTTTTGCAGGTTATTCGCAGGAGCTTCTAATATTCCAGAACATGAAGATTCAGATAAGACTTTTCAAGTGAATGAGATAAGTATCATAAATTCTGAATCTTAGTATGCCGAACTGATCTTTTGCTTGAAAAATGGATATGCTCCCCCTAATTTCAGTTACAAAAACAAATGTGCCTTAAGATTAAAAGAAAAACACTTTGAAATCATTGATGATGTGTTATTCAGAAGAAATTATGATTCAATTTTATTAAGATGCCTAGAAAAAACTGAAGCACAAAAGGTTTTGCAGGAATTACATGATGGTCTAGCACGTGGACATTTTGGAGGAGATACTACAGCTCACAAAATCATACATGCTGGATATTATTGGCCTACTTTATTTAAAGACGCCCATGATTATGTCAGGAAATGCAAGATATGCCAAACTGCTAGTGGGAGACAAAGGAAACCAGCCTTTCCTTTACAACCAGTAAACATTGAGCAACCATTTGAAAAGTGGGGGCTTGATATCATAGGAGAGATTGTTCCACATTCTTCCAAACAACACAGATGTATCCTTACAGCCACGGCTTACTTCACAAAGTGGGTAGAAGAAATTCCATTAAAGGTACCCAATTTTGATGCAATCATAGAGTTCATTAATCAATTCATCATTACCAGGTTTGGTGTACCTAATGCCCTTATTTTTGATAATGCATCTTATTTTTCTGGGAGCAGTATAGTTGAATTTTCTCTTAAGAGAGGTTTTAAATTAAAATATTCTGCAAATTATTATCCTCAAGGTAATGGTTTGGCAGAATCAACTAATAAGAATCTCATTAAGATTATTAAAAGAACTGTTGATCAAAATCAAAACAATTGGCATAAATCTATAATATTTGCATTATGGGCAGGTCGCATAACTCAGAAGGCCTTAATAGGTACTTCTCTTTTTAAGTTAGTGTATGGGAAAGAAGTTGTAATACCTTCAAACTTAGCACTCCCATCTCTAGCCCTAGTACAATTTATTGAAGAAAATCCTTCTTCCTCTATTCAATTAAGATTTGATCAAATCCTCAAATTTGAGGAAGAAAGAGAGAAGGCCAAAATCACTCATGCTAAACATCAACAAGTCATTAAATCTTCTTTTGATGCAAGTTCTACCGGCACAAAAACATTACAAATTGGTGATCTCGTGTTGAAATGGGATAAAGCACATGAAGACAAAGGTAAACATACCAAATTTCAAAAGATGTGGCTTGGACCATTTCAAATCATTGAGAAGATAGGCTCGTCAACATTCATACTGCAATATTTATCAGGAAAGAGAGATTATATTCCTGTGAATGGGATTATCTTAAAGAAATTCTTTTCTTAAGGAGGTAACCCCTTCTTACCTGTAAATATTCTTTATGCAAGTTTGTTTATTTTTTAGAAAATAATGTCGTAAATAGTCTTCCATTAGCCTTTTACTATTGAAAATCTCTTTGAGTGAATATTGTGAATACTTTCTTTCAAATGCTAGAAACGTTTAAGGAAATGATTACAGTTTTGGGAAGTTGAATAAAATATTAAACTCTGAAGACCTCTTTAAAATTTGCAAAATCTTCCAAAAAACTTGAAAATACTGTAAATCATTCTAAGTTTTATTAAAGTTAAGAGAGGTTATTCATAAAAAGTAAAGACTTTTCCAAGCTTAGCATCCATAACTCTAAAATTGTCATCCACAAACTCTTAAGGAGAAAGTCATTTACCCCATCCACTAAGTTTATGATTTTGCAGAGTGTAATTCTAAAATATGTCTGATATAAAAGATAAGAGGTCTCATCATGAGCCTGCTTACCATGATCGTAGGGAAATAATTAAACTAACATTACCAACACTGCATATCAGGGTAATGGCTTATAATCATAAGACAAGGGGTCTCATTACGAGTCAACTTGTTCAGTTCAATTACAACTAGTGAATGGCATTGTCATCAGCTAGCTCCTAAACCAGGACAAAAGCCTTTTTATCTTCAAAAAATTGAAAGAATAAAAAATCAAAAAATATATGTAAACATATCTTTTTGAATTTATCTTTCAAAATTTATGCTCTTAAATGGATGGGACAATGAATGATTTATGGTTAAAAGGTAACCCTGTCGAGACTATAGATGTTTGCTAGCAGCAGAGGCACTACCTATGACAAAAGAGTAAATTTAAAAGCTAAGCCCTACTTTATTTTTATCAACCAATCAAAACTGGAAAAAAAAAACCTGAAATGTTTTTATTTTTAGGAGATTGTAAAAGAAATTGCAAAATACTGTTATTTTATTCAGAGTTAATTTTTGTTTAGCTATTCTTAGATGGTTTTCTTTATCCTCAATTGTTTCAAAACTAAGAAAATTTAGATATTGCATTATTTTTCAGAGATAATTGTTTCTCCCAGTGAATCGCCAATTGTTGTGTTATACAACAACCCTCCCCATTTCAAATTTTTAATTAAAATTTTTTTTAATAAGAAATGGGTCCCCTTTAGAATATAAATAAAATCAATAAAAGTTTTGAAAATAAATTTTATAATAGGTTATATAAAATTTGCTTTTTAGGATAGGTTAAATCACAATCATTATTGGAAATTTATCAAATCCATGACAGCCCTCTTGATAAGGTCCAATCCGATTTCAAATACAATAAAACCTTATCATAAAGCTTTATCAAACGAAAGCAATTATAAAGGGAAAATATCGCATCGCACACATCCTTTGTTTCAATAATGGACTTAATGTGTTCCATTGAGATCATCTGATGCGATAACTCTATCGGAAAATGCATATCGCTACCTATCAAGAAGTTGTTCCAAGTGTTCATATTAATCCTCCGATGCGAAAAGCCGATCACAACCGCGTATTGCTGAAATCATAAAACACATACCAATAGCCCCTTTGAAATCTCCCGATGCGATTTCATTATTGAAAAGCACACTTTTCGATAAAGGTGAAATATGAGCTATTACAACATTTACGGGTTAAAGTTATAAATCAATTACAAAGAAAACAAATGATTTATTAATTATAAAAGTCATCTCGCCTCCTCATGACAGCTCACTATTAGTCGCAATCGCAAATATACAAAGGAAACAAATAAGCATAACACTCGTACCTCCCGATCTATGATATGTGATTATCACTAATCGTCGATCGGGAAGTCATAATACTCATTTTAAAAAGGACCATTATAAATTTGCGATGCGACATGTCATTACGGCATTAAAGTGTCACGTTGGAAGTTATGGGAAATCATTAAGAAAGCAGTTATGGTTGAATCCTTCAAGGATTTCATCCGTGGTAGCTTAATATTTCAAAAATCTATATCACCCATTTGTGCTTAACTACTGTTAGTCTTATGTGCTATGTATTAGCTTTGAACAAGTTTTTTCCATTGTTACATCCTTCTATTTCATTTTTAGAGCGAATCCGAAAACATTAGTCTAGAAAAAATGTCTAAGAGAGCTCAAAAAGCAAAGGCCCCCGTCGTGGCGAAAGATGAACCAACAAACTTGGTACTGATAGCTGATACTACCTATGTAGACCTCTGCAAGACTTCATGGGGGGGTATATATAATTTACTCGAGGCCGAGGATCCAAGTGAAGTTGAAGAAGGAGCAACGGCTGGTTCAACTGATAAATCAAAAAATACTCTTTATGATTTAGTGAGCTCCTTCCTCCACAGAATAGCAGCCCGAGCGAAATTATTACCATACAATGACATGGTGAGATGGGTTATAGAAGGTATCAACATAACTAACAGGGCCTTCTATACAGCTGATGGAAGGATGTTTTGGACATTCAGGGCAAAAGATATCAAGAAGATGTATCAATTGCCGAACCCCCAGAAACACTACAATAAAACGTTTTTAGAAGCCTTTGCCAAAGAGAACGATATAGAGTCAGACCCTATCAGGCAATGGAGACATTTCCCAAACAAACATAAGCATGAATCTTCTGGTATGTACTCTGTAGACTCCTTGGCATCTCCTTATTGCTATGCTGGCACTATGTTATGTAGACTCTTTGAAGTCTCTGATTCAACTAGGTTTACTATAGAAATGGTGCCTTTAATGGAAGCAACAATCCACTCTTATATCATGGATTGGGCAACCATTTTATCAAATAAAATGGCCAATCAAATCCTTGATTATAGGAGAAATAGGTTTGTAACTACACATACAATACCTCCATTCTGTATGAGTGCCTACATCATGGATACCATATGTTTCAATTTTGCATACCCCATCCTAGGTTGGAAATGGACTCCTCAAGACCTAACTCTGATTCACATTTATCATAAGTATTTGTGTAAGGCCCATTATAAAAATCATATATATAGAATTTGTCATGGTATTGTTTTACTCATCCATCAGGCCATATTCAACAAACCTGATCCTCGGTTATCCAATGAGGCCAACATTGACCTAACATCAATCAGCAGTTGGTTCGGTGAAGAAATGTTCACCTATGTCAGACTTTTTGGCAGCACCACAGATCCTCATGTTCTCCCCTTGTACATTCCTGATAATCTGTTGGCCAAAGAAATAGCTTACCAAATAACAAAAAAAGGAATATCAAGGAATCTCAAAGAGTCCAAGAAACAAATGTGGTCTCCATTTCCCCTCCATTGTGGTACTTACACACTGCATGATTTAAACCATGCAGAGAAAGAAACAGAGAAGATACAAATTCTCAAGTTAGTAGTCATTCCAAAGAGACAGTATGATCCAAGAGCAGTGGCTTACAACTTCACCAGTCAGGTGAAGATTGCCAAATTTGAACATGAGATAGATGAATATGATGACTTGTTCACTTCGGCTGAAGTATTGTCACGGGTGAAAAATCTAGCAAAGATCAAATTAGGAGCATGAGGAAGAGATAAATTTATGCAATTAGGGCATAGAGGTTAAAGACATTGCCTCTAGATTTATTGGCCACTACCCCTATGGTGCAGAAAGAAGGCCACAATGAAGAGCAAACCACTGAAAAGGAGAAGACTCCTGAAAAGGAAAAGACTCCTGAAACGGAGAAGAGCCCAGAGAGGGAGAAGAGTCCCGAGAAGGAGTCGATAAATGAAGGGACCATTGAGCTCCTAGATACTGATGTAAACATTGATGCCACCTTGATCAAGGAATGGGAGTAGTTCAATCAAATGATCAAGAACCAGAATGAGTCCCAAAACCCCAGTACACCAAAATTGTCGGCAACACAGGAGCCTGTTGTTACTAATATTCCAATTAAAGGAGAAGTCGGCATACCCAACATTCAGCAGGATATTGAAATAATTCCTGAGAATCCTATAGAAGAGATTGTATTAAAGGTAGAAGAAATACCACCCCTAGATGTATTTTATAGTCCAAAGCATAGGGATGTGGTCAAAGGCAAAGAAAAAGGAGGAAAATTGACCAAGGACCTCTTTCAACTCCTCATGACGAACTGATGAATGTGGTATGGAAAGACTCAGAAGTCAATCCTTCTAAGGATTTAACCAAGTTATCTTAGTATGCAGGTGCTTATACAGCCGCAACAATGGACAAAGCCTTCGAAGTCAGCCAACTAATCAAGGAAAAGGATCTAAGGATCACCCAACTTGAAGGGCAATTGGAAGAAGAAAAATAAAGGATTAGTCAGCTTGAGCTATAGCTATCAGAGCGAAGACAACAAAATGAGCAACTAAAAGAACAGTAGAATCTAGAGAAGTAAAAGATTGATCAACAGGCTCTCCAGAAACAACAGAAGTTGTCTCAAGAACTCAACAAGCTTCAAACAACAATTCAACAGGAAAAGAAGGCTAAAGAAGATCAAATTGCACAACTGCAATCAAAGATATAGAAATTCAAGGGTTATCCGAAGGTTAGTGAATTCAAGAAAGAAGCCTTGGAAGTAACCAAAGCCTTATCTCTGTAGCTAAACATCCTTTGCCATAAAATGTCATTGGTTGACCCATTGTGCGCTATCTCTGTATCACTTATTGAACAGACAATTGACACCAGACTGGAGTTTGAAAAAGCAAATGATAGGATAACAAATTTTCTCTCTCGGCAAAGTTAAGAAGAATGTATGGTTTCCAATTTACCAAAAATACAAGAATCGCACAAGGAAATCTTGTTTTCAGAGTGGGAATTACAGTTAATAAAAGCTGAAAGAGCAACTTCTAGAGCCAGGGCTATAATGAATGGTGTAATCGGGTTAGTAAATGACAGTTTGTATATGGCTAACTTGATCTCCGATTGCTCTCCACGAAAACTCCCAAAAGCAAAAGCACTAGAAGATCAATGGAGACAGGAGCTGGCAAGCAGAGAAGAACAAATTGGTAAGATGCAAAACTTGACATGGGATGAATTCTGGTTTTTCCTAGTGAAGCCACATAGCCAATAGATGGCCATGAAATACCTTTCCGACACAGTCAATCTCATGATTCCTGAACTCTCCAACGCTACATATACAACCCAACTACATTCCAGGATGAGTCACCCTCCGGAAATTCAACCAATGCTCTCAATTGTCAGTTGCAAGTGCAAGAGAACAAGTAGATACAACAGATCAGTTCAAAGGCTATCACATTGTTATTTTCATGAATCAAATCCCAGATTTTCATGTTTACAATTTTAACAGCTCATAGGGATTTTTATTGACAGTTAGTTTTTATTTTGATTATTTAAACCCTTTCATGTCTTTTAAGAAGGGGTCCTCAATATTTATAAGATTTGACTGGAGAAGTTGCACTTTTGTACTTCTAAGTATTTTTTTTTATCAATAGTGGATCAAGGTTCTACATTTTTGTGAAAGAAGCTTTTTCAAGGCTTGCACTTCTGTATTTCCTTGGAAGTTTTCTCAAATAAGAAAGTGGAATCGAAGTGTTTTTTACATCAAAAGGATTCAAATGCATGCGGTATTCCTATCACCTTTTTTTGTCTTATTTCCTTATGTGATGAAGCATTTCTTTTAAAAAGTTGTTATTGTTGATATATCTATATGTATGCTTTTTCAAATAATTCTTTATCATATCATTTATGAAGATTTAGAATTGTTATCCTTTGAAGATATATGTCAGCAATATATATATATATATATGAATGCAATATGTTTTATTAATAATTACTTCATTTAATTTCTTAAACAAAGTAATCATTATCTATGAATCCATCTTTCTATTGATTAGTAATTCATCTATATGATTATTGATCTATTAGAAATAATCAGAAATCGCATTGTTGACAGAATACACAGGTTATATAAATATATTTGTATATTTTGAGTTATAGGATAAAACATTTACCATCTACATTATACATTACCAAACAACCATCCAATAAACCATTCATTAAGGGAACTTGGTCCCATAATATCCATTCGGAGCCACCACACCAAATGGAAAAGGAGTTGTACTAAGGTCTAAACCAGGTGGTTATCCCCAATGTTGGTGCTGGGATTTTAGAGGCATCAACAGGTCCATACTTGGTTCTATAAACCCATTTGCATCTAACAAGTTTTTGTCCCTTTAGAAGGGGAACAAGATCCCATGTATCATTTTCCAATAATGAGCGATATTCTTCATTCATAGCTACGTCCCAATCTGGATGGCCTGAAGCTTCTACAAATGTGTCAGGATCATAATTAGCTGAAGCTTGAGCTAGTAGAGAAGAGGCTTTATCGAACTGAGAACATGTACATCGTTGATTTGTAGGATCACAGGTAAGAGCACTTGCTGCATCTTGAGTAGCACAAACCCATTTTGAAAGCCGAGGAGCTGAAGGAGGATCCTGAGAAGGTGGGGGAGGATTTCCATCCTCGTTGTCATCATCTAAAGAAGAAATATTTTCAGAAGTACAAGGGATAGAGGGAGGTGGCACATCCGCTGAACTAGGCTCGTAGGTCGATATATTTTCAGCAAACTTTACATCTCTTCTAATGATAACATTTTTGGACTTAAGTGGAATAAGTCTGTATCCTTTGACATCTTCAGAATATCCAACAAAAATACATTTTTCACTCTTAAGTTCTAAAGCTTTATTTTTCTCATCTGGAATATGGGCCCATACTTCAATTCCAAAAACGCGAAAGTGACTTACATTTGGTTTAATTGAGCTCCATGCTTCTTCTGGAGTGATATTCTTTAAAACCTTAGTAGGAGTGCGATTTGTTATGTAATTTGCACAGTTAATTGCTTCTACCCAAAAACTAAGACTAAGTCCTTTAGATTGAAGCATACAATTAGCCATTTCCTTTAAGGTGTGATTCTTCCTTTCATCTACACCATTTTGTTATGGAGTATATGGAACAATATGTTGCATTTGAATTCCATTCTCAGTGCAAAAATTGATGAATTTGTTGTTAACATATTCCCCGCCATTATCAGATCTTAGCTTAAGAATTTGATGTCCAAATTGTTTTTCAACAAAAGCCTTAAAGGCCAAGAACATGTTAAATACTTCACTCTTGAGTTTTAAGAAGTATACCAAAGTGCATTTGGAGAAATCATTAGTGAAAGTTAAGAAATACTTGTAGCCAGAGAATGAAACAACTGGAAGTGGACCACATAAATCACTATGCACAAGCTGTAAAGGGGCTGAGGCATGCCAAGAGGCATGTTTTTCAAAACTATCCCGATGATGTTTTTCGAGTACACATCCGGAACAAACACCATCTCTTCAAGATACCATGGGAAGACCTGTCACCATATTTTATTTACATAGATTCTTGCAGATGTAGATAAATTCTTGACTGTTGTCAAGATTTGTTCTTCCTGAGAAGTATATATCGCAGCTGCTACTAGAATTTGAGAGAGTTCTTCCAAACCCTTGATCATCCTTGAATACTTCTTTGTTGGTTGTTAATCCCTGTCATGCACATGGATTAGTGTACGGAGTTCTTATTAAAAATGCTAAATAAATAAGAAGAAAACAAATGCAAGAAAACCAATCTTGTACTCAAAGTGCCACCATGTTACTAGGATCTTGTTGTCTCCAATTTATCTATTCACACAAGGTAGGCTTCTCTTCTTTCCATGGATCAATCTAAAGGAAAACACACTTACAAAGAAGAATAAAGAAAAATGAAGCTTTAGATCATACCTTTAATTCTATGCATATGAAAAAGAAACTAGAGAATCAATTAGAGACAACCAGACTTTAGAGCAACCCCACCCTAAAGTAAGCGTGGCTCTTCACTCACGTCTTACTTTCTTCTCTCCTCCCTTAGGTCATCCCCAATATCACTCAAAAACCATAAAGAAAAACAAATCATTACCTATTACTGTTTACAACTCCCCCGCAACGACGCCAAAAATGTTGGGGTTATATGAATGATATATCGCCACAATATTAAATTGTCAATGAGGGAATTGTAATTAGCAGATTTGATGCACTATATGTGTCGATAACATGTAAGTTCCTATGTCTGACGAGTATATCCTAGATAAAAACCAATACTAACTTCCTCACACAATTTGAAAAACTCATAAATAAAATCTTAATAAGCAATGTAATCTAGTGGTTCTTGCTTAGGTAACAAATTTGCCCATTTACAGGCTCATGAAATGAAAACATGGATTTAGCTCTGTTTTCCTGTAGTAGTTGATCTCAATCACTATGCTAGAATCAATTCACTACATTCAAACATTAAACAAAGAAATTGGGACTAGTCCTGAAAGAAACTTTGCATTATAGTACAAGAAATGTATGACAAGATTCTTCACTAACAACACATGTAGGTGAATGGTGAGATATTTTTTCTTAGCTTCCCTATTCTTCAAAATAACAATCAAAAAATAAATGTGCAACTTAATAAATAAATTTTGCATTCATATAACTAATGAAATGTCACTCCAAAATTACATACATGAAACAGGACTGAAATCACAACAAATACTTAACACTACGTAAACAAAACTATATGCATAATAACTATAATAATAACTTGCCTTGATGGCTTTAGTGAGCCCTTTCTAATCTACCAAGGAAAGCTGAGGAAACTTACAAAGCTAAAGAATCGATTAACAGATTGAACTTATCAATCGTTGCTCATATTATTGATTTCAAAAGAAAGGATTACAAAATCAAATATCCAGTATAAAACTATGTATCTTTGTCTCTCTCACTAACTTTTGTCTTAGTAAATAACTTCATTGTTATTCCCCTACTTCACACATATCATTCACGAGCCTTCTCTTATAGAGAAATGGTCATTACTAATAGAATAGTAACAACTCACTACAAAATATTACAATTTAACTCATTTTACATATTCGGCTTCATCCCCATGACACACAATGCATGAGGAGGAAGCATATCTCGATTTGTTTTAACAAGATGATGCCTTTAACCAACAATTTCCTTATTTCCATCGAAACTTGTTCGCTCAATCACCAATCCTGTAGGATAGGGTCTGGTACTAGAACAATACAGGTATCGGAACACGGGTACCGGAATCACACTGTCACTAGAATGTGGGTACCGAAAACAAACGGTCATTGGAACGTGGGTCCATAATCACACAGGTTTTGTTGTTGGTGTCGAATGAGAGGACGAGTATGGTGAACATAGGTACACGGTGGAAAAAACATGGGCAATTGATTAGCGAATATATGAGTACCGATGAGAAGCCGAGTACCGGACGAGAAACCGAGTACCAGATTGCTAACATTGATATAGGATACATAGGAGTACAAGTACCGAATCGTTGCACGAGTACCAAATGAGTAGGAGAACATGTACCAGATTGTTGCATGGGTACCGGATGAGTAGGACCACGGTCTAGACATCTTTGTGAGCCAATCAAATTAATCAGAGAGTATAAGAAATCAAATAATTCTATTTCTACTACAAGAAAACATAAAAATCGTGTTTTAGACATAAGAAGGCCAAAAGGTATGTTCCAAAGGTAAATGAGAAAATAATAACTAGGTTCAAGGTGAAATTAGTCAACATCAGAGGACGGTAAGGGGTATTTGAAAGCATCAAAGATGAGACTCAACAAATGGTTTTATAATAAATATTGTAGATCTAAAATTGTTGTGAAAGGGAATGGATATGATTATCCTTCTTCTGTAAAAAAAAACCTCCTTAGATGAAGGACCAGATGTGGGCTTCTTCAAGTACACATGTAGATAATGATGTTGAAGAATCTAGGGAAAATAAGTGTAGTGTGATTCTTCATTACTTGATAACAATTTGTGGAGTATTTTTACTTTTTCTTGTTAGCTTAATCTTCTTCTTCTTATTATTAATGCATGTATGTGTACTTCATCAAACTGCTACCAAAACATAAGAACAATAACACAAGATGTTGGCTCTCTTCCAGGGCCAAAACCTCTCTTCTCTTGAGAGAAAAACCCTTTAGTAAGTTTCTCTTATTGATCAATGCCAAACCCTAGACCCTTGACATGAATATCCTCCAAACACAAGTCAAGTCCTTCCGGCACTTTGTTTCTTCGACACCTCCTCCTTCCGGCACTTCGAACTCCTTCTTTCGGCACTTCGTTCTTCTCTCAATTGTTGATAGACCTTGTTGCACTTGCTCTAGAAGAGACGCCTTTTGATAAGTCCCTTTTCTTGTGATGATCCCTTTCTTCTACTTGACCAAATGAGCTCTTTCTTCAACGTGTAGGTGTAGACTTGATATCATTGTCCTACAACCATAAATTTCTACTCGTGTGGTGATTTCCTTGATATGGTAAGCTCTTTTATTCCTTTTCTTTATTTTCCTTCTCCTTCGCTTGTTTGAGCGACCTTATAGATCTAGTTTTCTAGCCCAATTAGAGAGATATTCCACCTGCGGGTTTTTGTTGTTATGACCGCAAGCATCCTTCCCTATCCTTGCACATGTGATTGTAGATTTCCCTAGAAACAGTCCTTTAAGATTTAGTGTTCTTCCTTCCTTCAATTTTGCACTAGAGGCTCCCTTTCTCGTCTCTTTTCCACCTTTTACTTGCTCATTTGTTGCGCTGATTTCAAAGGTAAGTGAGTGTGTTTTGGTAGAGTGGACAACCTCTATATATAGAGGACTTTCCCTCCTTTTAGGCTGACTAGAAGGTTGACTTGAGGATGGTTTGCAAGCCGACTTGTTGTGCTTGCTTTGGATGGCTTCTTTGATGGTGTAACATGCTTGAAGGAGCCTCTTTGATGGTGCCTTTGGATAGGAGGGGACTTGACTTTGCTTGGAGGTATTCTCTTGACCCTAATACATGGTGTAACATGTCCTTAAGGCCTTCAACATTTCATTTTGAATATTTGACTCACCTATAGCACTTAACATGTGCTAGACCTATTACAATGAGCAAGAAACTCATTGAGATATATTATAAAATAATATTTCTTTTCTTGAATAAGTACAAATATAAAAAGTGCATTTATGAAGACTGAACCTAGTTACATTTCCTTCAACACTCCCTCTTAACTAGGGAGGTATTCATACAATAATACAAGATCTTTGACTATTATCAATTTATGAAGAATTAACATAAGGGAAACCGGATTTGCAATCCATCTGCTATAGCATCATATCAATCAACATCTTCATAATGCAAGGCCTTGACTAACAACTCCATCTCTTCATGAGATCATGAGCTACAATGTTGGTGAGACCAATGATTTATAGACACATTCATCATTGTCTCTCAAGGTACATACCCACCCAGGTGTTCACTGAGTATGACCTTCTAGGATTATTCTTATCTTGGGTTCTCAGCCCTCAAAGAATATCGATCCTCTTGCCTACTCTTGTCTTGGATTCCCTACACATCCTCAAAGAGTATCGGATGCCATATGATTACCTAATCCTCCCATTATTTCTTTCCAAGTGAAAGAAAGAATGTTGTGTCTATCTTCTGTTTATATTTCCATTCATGGCCTTCATCTAGACTTACGGTTGTTAATTCTAGTCTAGTGCATGACCCATGAAATGGAAAAACACAATCGTCACTCCTTTGTAATCAGGGTTGATCCAAAACTCCCTCTTGATCAGGGACCTGTCAGAGCTCCCTCTTAACTAGGGACTCTTTCATTCATCAACAACTTCTTCTTCATGGGGCCTTCAATTGCTTGATCTCTTTCCTTTCTTTGATCTTAATAATTCTTTGTTCGAACTTCTTCTAGGTAGGGCACCATCCATTGATCACTTTCCTTCCTGGTTTGTCATGTCATTTATTCCTTCATGGAAAGTGGATTTCTTGCCATACAACAGTTTTTCTTGTCATTTGGCTACTCCTTTGTCATATGTCCATGCTTTTGAATACTCTTTTCATGGATGCTTTGTTGTACTTGCTTGTCTACATGCTTCTACCTAGTAGCCCATCATGACTTCATCCTGAAATTACTTTTTCTTTTGCTAGATGGATTCTTCAACATGACATCTTCGTAGAGTAGAATCAGTTATTTACATATTATATATCTCCAAGGAATTCATAGGTGTCAAGAGTCCTTCCTTCCTTTGTCAGAGTTGTTCTGCCTTCTTTTGGGAGATATCTTCAAAGTATCATGTCAGATAGTGATTCTATGTGATCATGGTGTTCTTCACATGCTTGATCTCTTTCCTCGTTTGCTTCTTCTTAGATATATAGGTCAACCATCTTATGCTTCTTGTGAGAGCACTTATTCATTGTTTGCTTCTTGGACTAGTCAACATTTCTTCTTGCTTCTTAGTCAACAATATTATACTCCTTATGTGAGCATATTCTTATGTTGACCTTCATTGCATTGTAGTACATGCCTTCGAGCATGTCTTTGGTGAAAGAGATTCTTTCATACTTGATCATGTTATATAACTATTCCCATGACTCAATAATACACAAATTATAACATGACTAAACTTTGATGCATACATACCTCATCTTGATTTTCCTTTTATCATTTGGTTGTCCTTGGTGTGGCCCTTATTGATCCATCTTATCTTGCCTGCATATCATCCTTTTCTTGAATCCCATGAATGGGATTTCCAATGATACATCTACTTCTTATTCATGAATCTTCCTTTGAAGATTCCATAATAGGATCTTGAAGACCCTTACCCTACAAATGTTTCTTTCCTTTTGATGATGGAGGTCTTCTAAGATTCTTATTCATGATCAATTTTCTTTCATAGTGGATGAGGTCTTATTCTAGGTATGAATATCTTGAGGCATGTCCATCATGCTCCTATATTCTAGAAGATATTTTTAACCATGCATTTTGTTCTCATTTATAAATGCTCTTTCTACACGAGTATCTAGAATTATATGTACTTCATGTTTCTAGATTCTAGAAGATGTTTCTAGCTATGCAATTTTATTTTATTCCTACATGCTCCTATCCTACTCAAAATTTTGAAAGAAGACTTGAAGTAAACATCTTGACTTAGTCATAGTAGAGATCCGAAGGATCTTCCTTCTTTTGATTATTTTCTTCTTCTTTCACCTCTTGAGTCATGTGAGCTTATCCCCTCTTTATTTTGTTGTTGTTGTCCTTCTTAAGATTAGGATAATTCCTTTTGTAGTGTCCATATTACTGACATCCATAGGATTTTGGATATGTCTTTGTTGTTTTTTCTTCGTGGACCAAATTTTCCAAATTTTCCCTTTCTCTTGGCCATGGTAGCAAATGCTTGCTCCTTTGATCCCACGTCTTTCTTTGCTTTAAGTCTGGTTTCCTTTGTCCTGCATAGAGACCATATTTCATTGAGTGTGGTTGCTTCCTTCTTGGCATATATGCTTGATGTGAAGTTGCCCCAATCCTTAGGTAGAGCATTGAGTACTACAGTTGTCATCTCTCTGTCAGGCATGACTTCCCTAAGCTCTTGAAGTTGATCTCTCATTTCAAAGATTTTCATGAAGTAGGGAGATATTCCTTTCTTTCTTATCTTCATTTTGTACAATTCATTCCTTAGAGATATTACTTCTTCGGTTGTGGATGCTGAGAATAGCTCTAATAGAGTCTTTGATTGATTCTATTAGAATCCTTTTAGCTCTTGTCTCATCCTTATTTTACTTCGTTAAGGCTTGAGTTTGTTCCTTAGCAGGGGTAGTGCTATTCCGTTTGACATGTTCTAGGAGTTCATTCTCCTTGAGAAGTAAATCGGTCCTCTTCTTCCATGCAAGAAAGTTATTGGTACGTACCAATTTGTTGCTTTCCTTGCAAAAATACATTGATGTATATTCAGAAGGGGACATATACTTGATAGATTTTTGAGATGTAGTGGATTTTCTTTCTCCTTGAAGAGTTGATGGCTTGCCTTCCTAGGATCTTGATGTTATTCAAGTTGCCTTTTCCAAGTGGAATTTCTTGATGACTTGTCGCTTGATGTAGGTCCTACTTTGATCTACTCTTCTCTGTAGGTGCCTTTATGTAAGGATCTTCTTCTTGCTATGTAGTATTCCTTGATGAATTATAGGTGATAGGCCTTATTTACCTTGAGTAAATTTGTCTTGATGATTCAACCTTGTAGATTTATTTCCTTTATGAGTGTTTTCTAGTTTCCCTTTCCTTGACGTGTCACCTTACCTTTGATACCATGTTGAAGAATATCGGGAAAATAAGTGTAGTGTGATTATTCGTTACTTGATAACAATTTGTGGAGTATTTTTACTTTTTCTTGTTAGCTTAATCTTATTCTTCTTCTTATTAATGCATGTGTGTGTACTTCATCAAACTGCTACCAAAACATAAAAACAAGAACACAAGATGTTGGCTCTCCTCCATGACCAAAACCTATCTTCTCCTTAGAGGAAAACCCTTTAGTAAGTTTCTCTTATTGAAGCTTCTTATTGATCAATGCCAAACCCTAGACCCCTGACTTGAATCCTCTAAGCACAAGTCAAGTCCTTCCGACACTTTGTTTATTCGACACTTCCTCCTTCCGGCACTTTATTTATTCAGCACTTCGTTCTTCTCTCAATTGTTGATAGACCTTGTTGCACTTGCTCTGGAAGAGACACCTTTTGATAATTCACTTTTATTGTGATGATCCCTTTCTTCTACTTGACCAAATGATCTCTTTCTTCAAGGTGTAGGTGCAGACTTGATATGATTGTCCTACATCCCTAGATTTCTGCACGTGTGGTGATTTCCTTGATATGGTAAGATCTTTTCTTCCTTTGCTTGAGTGTCCTTCCCCTTCGCTTGATTGGGAGACTTTATAGGTCTAGTTTCCTAGCCCAATTAGAGAGATATGGAAACTGTGGGTTTCTATTTTTATGACCGCAGGAAGTGTTCCATGTCCTCTCATGTGTGACTGTAGATTGCCCTAGAAACAGTCCTTGAAGATTCGATGTTCTTCCTTCCTTCGATGATGCACTAGAGGCTCCCTTTCTCATCTCTTTTCCACCCTTTACTTGCTCATTTTCTGCGCTAATTTCAGAGGTAAGTGAGTGAGTTTTGGTGGAGTGGACAACCTCTATATATAGAGGATTGTCCCTCCTTTTAGGCCAAATAGAAGGCCGACTTGAGGACAGTTTGCAAGCCGACTTGTTGTGCTTGCTTCGGATGGCTTCTTTGATGCTATAACATGCTTGAAGGAGCTTCATTGATGGTGCCTTTGCATAGGAGGGGACTTTACTTTGCTTGGAGGTATTCTCTTGACCCTAATACATGGTGTAACATGCCCTTAAGGCCTTCAACATTTACTTTTGACTATTTGACTCACCTACAACACTTAACATGTGCTAGACCCATTTCAAAGAGCAAGAAAGTCATTGACATATATTATAAAAATAATATTTATTTTCTTGAATAAGTACAAATATCAAAAGTATATTTATGAAGAGCAAACCTAGTTACATTTCCTTCAACAAATGAGGCATGGCTAGTCGACTGAGGTTTGTGCTTTCATATGACTCCTACTAGGGAGTATTTTTAGGAGTATGAAATATATGATGACAATGATGTTTTTCAAGGAGATGACTTGATAGCTAGAATCATAGGATTGTGAAAATTTAAGTTGAATTTCATGGATGGAAGGATTAGAACACTCCCTAGTATTATACACATCCTAGGATTGTCTAGAAACTTGATTTCTATAAGAAATATTGACATGAATTGGATCATTATAGTTTTTTCATATATATCAATGCTTTTAGAGTGGAAAAAGTGGAGGAATCATCTCAGAGGACCATTTTTACCGGTGGGACCTAGTTTGGAAAATCAAGGTTTGAAACCTTCATGGAGAATTTTTAGGCATCAAACAATTTTTTTGGGGAGTAAAATATTTTTTCGTATTCTCCACATAGATTCCTTTCCAATAATGCAAGAATCACCTCAATCGAAGTTCATATGCAAAAGTTATGTGATTCATAAGCTGACCTTTCTTTTTTCATCACCATAATTTAAGAGAATGTCAAGTCAACCCCCATTATTCATGAAAAATGTGTTAAATTATCAAATTAGTGTCAAATTACAATTTTGAAAACTCCTTTGATTGATATTGTGATTTCATTGAGTTCCTATTTTTGAGAGGACCAAAATTGACCTAAACATCATCAAATTTGGACAAGGGAAAGTGTACATGTGAAGAAAAGCCCACATATGCACATTTGGATAGGTCGGCCCTATTGGTAAATTGGTGACCCTTGGAAGCCTATAAACACAAGTGAAATCAAGCTCATTTGTACATCACCAAGCATATTCTTATTCTCTTCTTCATTGATTGGTTCACATAGGTCTGAGGCTGGGATGACAAAAGAAGTTCACAAAGGTCCGAAATTACTCGGTCTGAGGCTCGAATTTGTTTTTAGGGTTTTGGGTTATAGTTGTTGGATTGTCACAAGACAAATTCGACCACAGTCACTCACTTGTAGGCTTAAGGGAGCAAATGTAAGTCGTCGGTTTCTTGCACAAATCTTCCTCCATGCGACCCGAAAGCTTGACCGAAATTTGACTGTTGATCGAAGTTGACCGTAGAGAGAAAAAGTTGTCTTTGATATATTTTAATGCTTGATACATATTTTTGAATGTTATTGGTTTATTTTACTAGATGATATTGTATTGGGCTCCTTGTACTCTCTGTTGAACATTTTATGACAATCTAATAGAAGAATAATTTCAAATGGTTTTCCTCTGAGTGGGGTTTCTCCCTGGTCTTTGACCAAACCTGGTGTCTCTTATTGATGTGTTGCTTATCTCCTTTTTCATTGCATTTATTCTTTTACCTTCAGTTACTCTTGATGATTGGAAAGACTAATTTTTATTAGAAATATTTCTAATTGGAGTGTTGAATTGGGCTAAAGTAATTGATACAACATAGGACAATATGAAAAATTTAACATGGTTTCAAAGCTAATAAGGAGACAAGCATTGAAGCAATAATCTTTGTGAAAGTTGACGTAGCCAATCTAGTCAAGTCAAGATGTATTCCTTCTTCAAGGAAAATGAGAAGTTGAGTGACTCATTGAATTTTTCTGCATGGAAATTTAGGTTGGAGATCATAGATGACAACAATGATGTTTTGGAATACATTCAAGGAAAAATACCTAAGCCTTCGAAGAATGCTTCGGTTGATACCAAGAACAAGTACAAGAAAGGTGAGTTGAAAGCAAAGAAAATTATAGTTGATGGTTTACAATATAATTTACTTTCATATGTTGTAAATTTGAGGAAGCCTAAGGAAATGTATGTTAAAAAAGTTGGCATGTATGAAGTCAAAAATTTGAATGAAATCGTCTCGAAATATCAACTCAAAGACACAAAGATGAACAAAGGAGAATTTGTGTAATCCTACATTATGAGGATATCTCATCTTAAAGATCAATTGCAAAGAGTTGGGGAATATGTGCCTGACAAGTAATTTGTGATTGTGACTCTAAGAGGTCTCCTTCCTATTTGGGAAATCTTTATTACTAATATAAGCAACAAAAATGTCCTCCCATCATTTGATGAAATCGTTGGAAATCTCACTCAAGAAGAATCAAGGATGATATCAAGAGGAAGGATTCAAAATCATGAAGAATGATAGCCTTCTGCATTAATCACTCATGACAAGAAGAATAATAAAGGAAAACGAGGTCCATCAAATCCAAGAAATCCTCCTCATCGAAATCCAAATAGAAGGAAGGAATTATTGCACGCTAAATGTTACAATTGTCATAAGAAAAGCCACTAGGCACAAGATTGCCCTGAGAAGAACAATTGACCATACTATAATACTAGGAGCAACAAAAACAGGTTCAATGTTCAAAGAAGAAGAGATGACTGAAGGAATTATCGTAATGGAAGAAATTAAAGAAGAAGAAGAGATTTTCCAAGTGAAGAATATCGTCATCCACAAAAGAATTCAAGATTCTCCAATCATGAAAGTAATGTTGCAAATAAATTTGAATATATTCTTATTTTTTCCCTTATTGGTTCATCTCCTCCAGATTCGTGAGATAGTTGGTTGGTTGATAGTGGGGCCACTCATCGCTTCTCTGGTTATAAGGAAGTTCTCTCTAATTTGGTAGAGAGGGAGCCAAATTTGAAATAATTCTTGGAGACAACTCCACTCATCCCGTTAAAGGCTTTGGGTCCATAAAATTTCATTTGAATTCTTAGGAATCTATTTTGCCCCATGATGTGATGTATGTGTCGGGATTGAATAAGAATTTTGTATCAATATCCACTTTGGAAGACAAAGGGATGAGGGTTGCCTTCATCAATGGAAAGCTTCTTACTTGGCCTGTTGGATCACCTATGATAAATGAATTCACATTGGGATCATTATATGAAGGAATCTACAGGGTTACTGGAAGATCACTTCTAGCATTGGTCCATGATACTAATCATCTAAGCTAGCTATGGCACTGAAGATTGGCCCATCTACATTATGATGCTCTTTAGAAATTGGAGAAATTGGTCTCATGCATTACCAAGGTTCAATCCCATCATGATGGAGTATGTTCAGGTTGTGCCAGTGGAAGGAAGACAAGGGGACTATTCCCCTCTAGCGAGAAAAAGACAATGACATCCTCCATCTCATTCATTTCGATATATGTGGTCCAACTCCAATGTATTATATTGGTGACCATCTCTACTATATCACCTTTATTGATGACTTCTCAAGAAAGACATGGATATATTATTTGAAGCACAAGGATGAAGCCTTCGTAATGTTCAAGAAGTTCAAAGCTTTGATAAAAAAAATCAAACAGGAAAGAAAATAAAAATATCCAGATTTGACAATGGTGGAGAGTACATATCAAAGGAGCTCATTGATTTTTGCAAGAAGGAAGGTATCAAGAAAGAGACAATTGTGCCCTATACTCCTGAACAAAATGGAGTGGTTGAACGAAAGAACAAGTCCATTATAGAATTTTCTCGTGCCATGCTCCACGATCAAAAGTTATCGAAGTGCATTTTGGGAGAAGCAACAAATGCCGTTGCATATGTTCAAAATAGCGTGCCTCTGAAGAAGTATTTGCAGGTGTCAACCTAATGTTGGTCATCTCCATATCTTTGGTTTCCCCATATACTTTCATGTTTCGAAGGACAAAAGAAACAAGTTGGAGGCCACTGGAAGAAAAGGTACGTTTGTTGGATATTGTGAAAATTCTAAAGCATTTAGAATATATATTCCAGACAAAGGAAGGTTGAAATTAGCATGGATGTTACATTCAATAAATATTCTACCCTTGGAAAATAAAGGGACCTTCCTTCACCTCCTCCTCCTGAGAATAATGATGATATCGATATTTTAGAGAGTCCCCTTGTGCCTGTATATGTATTGTTAATGATCCCATGGAGTCCATGGATCCCTTAGAACCTCCTCCATGTGATCCTCCTGCCAGGAAGAGGCCACTTTGGCTTCATGATACTTTAAAAGATGAAGAGAGATGTGTTCTCTTTCAAATATGATTTAGAGAAGGAAGAAGCCATGCAGGTACCAGGGATATGTTGCAGCCATGAGCACTATGATTCAAGTTGAACCTCCCACATTCGAAGAAGTCATAAAAGAACAAGTTTAAAAAGATGTTATGCACAAATAATATGAATCATTATGAAGAATGAAATACGGGATGTTGTGTCGAGACCAAAGGAGAAATATGTGGTGACTTCAAAGTGGTTATTCAAGATCAAGCATGGAGTTGATGGTAATATTGAGAAATATAAAACAAGGTTCATAGCCTGAGGTTTCTCCCAGAAAGGAAGAGAAGATTATGACAATATGTTTTCTCCTATTTCTCGATATACAACCATTCATTCGATAATTTCACTTGTCGCAAGTCAAGGATGGACCCTTCATTAGATGGACGTGAAGACAACATTCCTCCATGGCATGTTACAATAAGAAGTCTATGTTGAGAAGCCATAAGGATTTGAAGTAGAGGATCAAAAGACATGTGTTTCCATGTTGAAGAAGGCATTCTATGGTTTGAATCAAGCCCCCAGAGAATGGTAAAACCAAATAGATAGTTATTTGGTGAAGCTGGGATTCAAAAGAAGCATTGTCAGTCCTAACCTCTACTTCAAGGTAGTCCAATGTATGTCATTGATTTTGGTTTTATATGTTGATGATTTATTCTTAACAGGTGGTGAGCCCATGATTATCGAGTGTAAGAGGGAGCTAGCCTCTAAATATGAGATGAAGGACCTTGGACTTATGCACTACTTTCTAGGGCTTGAGGTGTGGCAAAGGCCTAGTGAGATTTTCCTTTCACAAGGAAAATATGTTGTCAAGTTTTTGGAGAGATTTGGAATGACATAATGCAAATCCCTCTCACATCGATGGAAATGAACTTCAAGAAGTTATGTGGAGAGGCTGCAGGACCCGATTTTCCGAATCCATCTATGTATAGACAACTGATTAGGGCTCTGATGTTCCTAGTGAACATCCATCTGGACATATGCTATGCAGTGAAAAGGTTGAGTCAATTCATGATCGAGCCTCTACATGGACATTAGATCACTACCAAACACATTATGAGATATTTGTGTGGGACGATCGCACTTGATCTGAGATGTTCGTCTTCATGGATACACCAATGTTGATTGGGCAGGAAACATTGTCAACATGAAGAGTATGTATGGATGTTGTTTTAGCCTTGGATCTTCCGTGATACCTTAGATGAGCAAGAATCAGAAGTTCGTAGCATTGAGTACCACCATAGCAAATTATATTTCCGCTAGCATGGCTAGCTGCGAAGCAGTTTGGTTGAGGAAGCTCTTTGGAGAGCTATTTGAGTAGGTACTAGACACTACAATGATATATTACAACAACAAAAGTCAGACCATCTAGTAGATAATCCCATATTTCATGACAATTCCAAGTAAATAGATATTTGATATCACTTCATTCGACACATGGTGTTGAGAGGAGTCGTTAGACTCCATCACATATCGACAGGTGAGCAGATTGTAGATATTCTCACCAAGGCTATGCATAAAGGGAAGTTCTTGGCCTTCATAGAGTAGCTTGGATTGATGGAAATGGCCCCTCGTAATAAGGGGAAAATCTGTTTGAGGACACTGAGCTAGCTCTTCCCCCCTATTTGAGCTCTCAAGGTGAGGAATTGAGATGGAGGGCTCCTGGGGTTGAGGGATATCATCCATATATGTTACCCATAGGATTGGAGATGTTGCTCCCCTATCTTGGTCTTTGCAGAGTATACACCAGTTGGAATCATAACCACAAGTTAGGCTTGTTGGGATTGTCCCTCCTCGTTTGGCCAACGGATTGAGGATGCTTGGGGCATATGATCCTTACCTTTTGGTAAGTTAGGTATCTAGCCCAAACTTGGATTATGATGCATTTTTTCTACCAGATTACTATTGAGGGTCATTTTTTGGAAGATCGGTAGGCAATAGGATGGGTTGAGATGTGCTCCCTTGTATCACCTATTGCTCAATATGGGGTCGGAGATATTTAGCTCCCCCATGAGATTTTGGGTTGATATGTACTCCTTGATGTGGTTTCGGATTGATATATGCTCTATGATGATGTAGAGGGTGGTATCATTTTATCCTCAATGATTCTTCTTCTTTATATTTGAGAATGTTTCAGCAGAAAGAGTTGAGCAGAGATGGGAAACGATATGATGACAGAATGACATGTTGATCGATGGTCAATATTTACAGGTGGAATTCTCCCTAGTTGAGAGGGAGTGTTATATTATGAAACTAGGGTAAAATTTCACTTTGGACATATCATTTTATGGAGATGATGATTTCATTAAATTCCTCTTTTTGAGAGGACCAAAAACGACCTAATGATCATCAAATTTGGACAAGGGAAAGTGTACTTATGAAGAAAATCCCACATATGCACATTTGGATAGGTCAACCCTAATGGTAAATTGGTCACCCTTAGAAGCTTATAAATACAAGTGACCTCAAACTCATTTGGACATCACCAAGAATCTTCTTCTTCTCTTTTTCATTTATTGGTTCACACAAGTCTGAGGTTGGGACGACGAAAGAAGTTCACAAAGGTCCAAAATTACAAGGTCTGAGGCTCACATCTGTTTTTAGGGTTTTGGGTTACATTCATTGACTTGTCACAAGAAAAGTTTTACCACAATCACTAGCTTACAAGCTCAAGGGAGCGACTGGAAGCCTTCAGTCACTCACAAAACTCCTCCTCCATACGACCAAGAAGTTTGACTGAAATTTAACTATTGACCACAGACAGGAAAAGTTGTCTCTGATATATTTTAATGTTGGAAACATATTTCTAGATGTTATTGAGTTGTTTTTCTAGATGATATTGTATTGGGCTCATTGTACTCTTTGCTGCACATTTTATGACAATATAATAGAAGAATAATTTCAAATGGTTTTTCCCTAGTCTTTGACCAAACTTGGTGTCTCTTGTTGATGTGTTGAATGCCTCCTTATATCATTTCATTTATTGTTCTATATTCAATTACTGTTGATTATTGGAAAGACTAATTGTTATTAGAAATATTTCTAATTGAAGTATTCAATTGGGCTAAAGTAATTGATACAACATAGAACAATCTGAAAAATTTAACAAAATTTAATAGCCACGTGATTATGATAAATAAGACTAGAAGATTCCATATTGTAATTTTGGTTAAAAGTTGAGCTAGTCAAACCTAACCACTCGTAGCTTATCGGATTGTGTTATAATGAGGCCACTAGGATGAAAAGGGGCTCCATTCTTTTCGAGTGCATTTGTTCCATAAATTAGCAAATCTAGCTAAGAGGGATACGAGATAGAGCACACAAATATGATTTGTGCACCATAGTATGCCACAAGCCACATGCCATTCATCTTTTTACTTGCAGTCATTTTTTATTCAGAGAAAGAGAGTAGAGCAGCCTCACCTTCTAGCTGGGTTTTCTCCCAAGAGGGTTTCCCAGGTCATATCTTGTGTCAATCGTGGTTTATGATTTCGTATTTCCTTGTTCCATATTTTCTGCATAATTTTAATTTATATGCATATGAGGTTAATTATAATCTATAGATCCATAAATCTAAAGGAAAAGAAAACCCGAATAGTGTAGCTTTCGTATTTTTAAATATAGTTTTATTAAATCTGTTGGGATGAACTATCTAGTAGAATATCCATGGTAGTTTATGGATCATATTGGTATTAGAGAAGGAATATTTGGGTATATTTTGGATATTTGAAGGGGATATAGATCAGCTAAGGCAAAAGTTGTAAAACCCTGGTCATGGAAGACAAATTTATGAATAACCCTCCTAATACTGTAGAGGAGAGGTTTTCACAATTCCAAGCACAAGTCACAGATATCAACTATATTTTAAATCTTCTCATGTCGTCCCTAAGCAATAATCTTGGACTATTTGGAGAAGATGGGGCTTCTAATGCAAAGTGTTATCACGTTAACTATGTTTTTAAAAATTTCAAAAAATGCTGACAGTCTCAGTGTCAACATTTTAGTTGTAATAAACAAGGAAATCAACGATAGTGGGGATATCAATGCTTTAATGTTCCGAAAATGTTTTTTGAAGAAATTCGCTGACAACGGGCTTGTCAACGTTTTCTATAAAAATATCCGGAGTTAGAAAACTATTTTTTTTCCTGTACAACATAGTAATTTAGGGAACATTCTCTAGACAAATGAAAACTAATTTTATGAAATGGAAAGAGGTTTTTTTCCAAAACGGACCCATTTAGAAAAACCTCTCTTGGTTTTCTAACAAGTATTATGGTTTGAAATATTCAAAGGGATATTTGAAAGGTATTTTTTTAGAATTTTGCAATCTCGTTTTAGTAATTGTTTTCAAAATCATATCCCTGACAAATGAGAACGAATTTGATGAAAACTAAAGAGGTTTTTGTGAAAAAACGGACCCATTTGGTAAAACCTCTCTCGGTTTATAACATCTATCATGGCTTTGGATTTTTGAATGGATCATTGGACCCTATTTTTCATCATTTTGTGAATAAAAATCTCATGAATAGTTGTTGACTTGGATGCCACCTCACCAAATTCGACTTGTTGATCCTTATCTCTAGCCATGACTCCAACAAAAACATGATCTTTAGATGCAGATAGGATTAGGAAGTTTTCTATATGCATGTATTTGATAAAGTACATTATTATTTTTAGATTTTGTAATTAAGTTTTGCTAGAAACTTGTTTTAATTTGGAGTCTTTCCTATAAAGACAAATTATGAATAATGAAGAAGGGTTGGATTTTACTGAGAAAAAAAAATTGCATTCTGGTATATTTGAGTAGTCTTAAATATATTACAGTTTTTTATGGACATTTTATAGGAAATTCATGTGTTGTAGTTCCCTGTCAGTTTTCTCTTTGTTATAAAAACTTTTCTTCATGTCTGAAAAATTTAGTGTGTGAGATCTGGATTCAATTATGCTCTTTCTCAAATTTCGCAGCCATTAGTATTTGTTACCTCAATCAGCTATAAATTATGTCTCACTTCAGTTATTTTCTTTCGAACTCTCAATTTGTAAAAGGACTTGCTTCTATCATGATTTTTGTATCTTTCTCATTAGATTTGTAGCATTATTTATTAGAACTAGACTCCAAGCCCAATGGTGTGTTTTGTAAACAGCCCAACCAAATTTTATCTTATGAACTAAATCTGGCCACAAAACTCAATTGCGAAACCTACTACCACAGTGACCTAGAGTAGTTGAGTTTTAGGGAGAGATCCCTCCCGGGTTGAAGGGCCAACTTTCAACCTAAAAGAGGTTTGAGGTTACCTTGGAAGTTTTCCCACAACTGGGTTTCCTCTAAGTGATAACATTTTGGCATCGTTGCTGGGGAATGAAAGGCATATTTTTTCCCCAAACAATTTAATTGTTGAATATTATATCTATGAAGGCAAACAAAAATTTGTATATCATTTTTGGTTGCAAGGTGTTTGCTCTAGCGACTCCATTTTCAAGAATCCAGAGTTAGAATATTCCAAGGTGACTCCATTATCAAAAGGATTCATAGCTCAGATGATTCAATGGTTATTTCACTAGGCCAATGAAGAAATTAGATGTTGCTACTATTTTTTCAAGGTATGCAAGTTTAGATTTTACGGTTATTCCTGGTTTTCCTAATCATCTACCCAAAGATGAATATTTCTGAGAAATGGATCAAAATTTAGTGGTGATGATTTGAGCCTGACTTTCAAACATATTGCAAATTTTCATGACTTGACTGATCTTCTTAAAGTCAAGTGTGAGGTGAGATTATTTTATGATTCATTCCAAGGGAAGTGCAAAAATTGGATTGGATGTTTGTTTGCGAAGTCCATAACATCCATAACAAGATTTTGGGTTATCTACTTAGAAACATGGATGGAGAAAAATATTATGTATTAGATCATGTTTCCATTCAAGGTTTTAGAGAATGGAATGATGGCTATACTAATGGTCAAGTGGATAAAAAAATTGCATTTTTCTCCTCTTATTTAAACTCATGCAAATGTAGATCAGAAGAAAATATTCATTTCTTAGAAGTGTATTCCAAGGAAATTTAGATAGATCTTGTAATCTTAGAAGATCAGCAAATTTTTCCATATCAAGATCATTCTTTTGGAATTTCTTCTCAACAAAAGCGAAAAGAGATATTTCTTCCCTCTGTTACTGAGAGTGGGGAATTTTCTATTTTCGATTATGAATTTGAAATAGAAAACATGCATGAAAAGTTCAACCATGATTATCCATTCATTCATTACCTTGAGGGTCATCTGAGAGATCATCATTTTTATGATCCCATAGTTGACTACATGGAGGGTTTTTTTCAGTTTGAATTTTCATCCATTTTTTCACTATGGATACAAATTACATCATGAGTTTCCTTCACCACTATACTGTCCAGTTTTGATTTTGCTGAAGCACAATAAAAAATCCATGTATTTGAGCAGTTGTTGGATTGGTTGCATTGGCATTTTTGTATTATTTGATTGAGAATTTATTTCAGCTGGTTAGAATAGGAACAATGTACACAAGTAAGCTCCCAAGACGGAGCATCCTTTCATTTTGGAATTTTATATTTTAGTTTTTAGCAATTGGTGTTCAGGTTGAAACCAGAGTTCGAGTGTGGATTCGATTGTAATAAACAATTTTCATCTTTCACATTGCAGTATTGTTTTCATTTGCAGTTTCAGTATGGACTTCAGTGTGGTACAATTTACAAGTTGCAGGGTTACTAGTTGGGAGTCCCCCAATGGATGAGGCCTCTAGTCTATGAGATTCTTGCCGCCATCTATGATCGACAACATCTGTGTGGAGCCAATTTTTTTCCAAAGAAAAAATCGTAATCTTTCATTATGAGGGAAAATTACATGTAGTAGATGCCTGTTGGCATATGTTGTATTTGATGATCATATAGACCTTTGTATAATAAAAAGCTGTAACAAAAATATGGCCTCGCCATTTCCAATGTACTTTGTCTCTTTTTTCAGTAGAAAATATAAATATATACATATTGGTATCATTGCATTTACTCAAAAAATATAACAAAAAAGCTTATATGACTTAGGGTCTTTCCACGCTATAGTAATCCTGGTCTATGTATGGCCTGTGATGATATTGATAGACCTCTGAATCCTGTTGTTCAACGATTATCCACAGGCCTCGGGGAAGTAGCGAGCCCTCCTTGGAAAGCTTGTCAGCATCTTCATTGTGTTCCCTATATATATGTTGATAAGAGACCGTATTAAATCCTGCTTTGAGATTGAATACTTCATTCAAAATGTTTTGAAGAGATATAGCATGACAGTGATTTATTGAATTGAACCAATTGATGATAATTTGTGAGTCTCCGTAGATTTGTAAGGAGGTGCAATTGTGTGCAAGTGCAAAGTGGAGCGAATGTCTAAGTGTGATAAGTTTAGCATAGTTGTTGGTTCCTTCCCTAAGTCCTAATTTGAATTTGTAGTGATGCTGATCCGAGAGGTATAAACATCCTCATGGAGCCAGTTGTTATCACATTAACTATGTTTTTAAAAAAAAATAGAAAATGATTACAGTCTCAGTTTAAGCATTTTAGTTGTAATAAACAAGGAAATCATCTATAGCGGGTCTATCAAGGCTTTAATGTTCCAATAATGTTTTCTGAATAAATTCGCTGACAATGGGCTTATCACCGTTTTTCTTTAAAAATGGCGAGTTAAAAACTTTGCTTTTCTGTACAGCACAATAATTTTGGGAACATTTTCAAGGCAAATGAAAATGAATTTTATGAAAATAAAATAGGTTTTTGTCCAAAATGGACCCATCTAGAAAATCCTCTCACAATTTTCTAACAGGTATTACAGTTTGAAATATTCGAAGGGATATTTGAAAGGTTTATTTTCAGAATTTTGCAATGTTGTTTTAGTAATTGTTTTCCAAGTCGTATCGCAAACAAATGAGAACGAAATTTATGAAACCAGATGAGGTTTTTGTCCATAACGGACCCATTTAGAAAAACCTCTCTCTGGTTTCTAACATTGATCATGGTTTTGGATTTTCGAAGGTATCACTGGACCCTATTTTTCAAGATTTTTTGAGGGAAAAGCTCATGGACAGTTGTTGACTTGGATTCCACCTCACCAAATTCGAATTGCTGATCCTTATCTCTAGCCATGACTCCAACAAAAACAATATATTTAGATGCAGATAAGATTAGGAAGTTTTCTATATGCATGTATTTGATAAAGTACATTATTCTTTTTAGATTTTGTAATTAAGTTTTGCTAGAAACGTGTTTTAGTTTGCAGTCTTTCCTACAAAGATAGTTTCTTAATAATGAAGGAGGGTTGGATTTTACTGAAAACATTTGCATTCTGGTATATTTGAGAAGTCTTAAATATATTACAGCTTTTTATGAGTAGTTAATAGGAATTTCATGTGTTGTAGTTCCCTGTCAGTTTTCTCATTGTTGTAAAAACTTTTCTTCATGTCTTAAAATTTCAGCGTATGAGATCCCAATTCATTTATTCTCTTTCTCAAATTTCTCAGCCATTAGTATTTGTTACCTCAATCAGCTATAAATTATATCTCACTTCATTTCTTTTCTTCCAACTCTCAATTTTTCAAAGGATTTGCTCCTATCATTTTTTTTGTATCTTGCTCATTAGATTTGTAGTATTACTTGTTAGAACTAGACTCCATGCCCCAATGGTCTATTTTGTAAACAACCCAACCAAATTTTATCCTATGGACTAAATATGGCCACAAAACTCAATTGTGAAACCTACTACTATAGTGACCTAGAGTAGTCTAGTTTTAGGGAGAGATCCCTCTCCAAGTTGAAGGGCCAGCTTTCAACCTAAAAGAGGTTTGAGGTTACCTTGGAGGTTTTCTCGCAGGCAAGTTTCCTCTAAGTGATAACACAAAGGATAGAACAAAGGGGAGATTAAGAGATTTGGAAGAAATAGAGAACTAGCGAAAGAAAGGACCTAAAAAAGATCAACCCAGTTCAGGTGTCGTGATTCATTCACAATCCCTATTCAAAACAAAAGCAAGGGTCAATATCAAGTCATACCAAGGTGACATCAATGCTCCGAGCTAAATAATTAGTTGCATCAATTAGAACTCTATTTTAGTGTCCATCATATTGAGGAGGAATAGAAGATTTCATTTGCACAATGAAATTACGAGGCCATGCCCTAACTTGGTGGGAAAGCCACATGGAGACCTTGAGGACAGAGGAAGATCCTATAATGATTAAGTCAGAGGAATTCAAAACCCTCATAACATCACAAGTTTACCCTATTGGGTATATCAAGGACCAGTGGATTTGATGGCACAATTTTAGGAAAAAGTTGGGGTTGAGTGTATGGGATTACACCAAAAAGTTTAGAAAGGTGGCCATAATGTTGGGTATCTCCCCAAAGAACCCAAATGCACTCCTTGAGTATTTTGGGGGTTTACACAACCATCTGTGAAAGAAAGTGATGATATCAATCCCAGATCAAAGGATGAGGCTTGTGTACAGGAACATTGCCTAGAGAACATAGGCTTGTAGAAAGGAATCAAGTGGATTGAAGTAGAAGGAGGAACATGATGCTTCTAAGGAGGGGAAGAAGAAGCAAAAAGGGGGAAAATTTAAAAAGATCTTAGCCATAGCAAACCATTGCAAAGATCCCATCAACCACTGTAACCACTACAACATTCATGACTATACAGAGGAAAAGTGCTAGAAGTTGCATATAAAACTTAACTTGAAGAATAAAATGAAAGACAAAGAAAAATCTCATGGCCACTGATTCGAGCAACTAGGATGAAATCAGCTCATATGTAGATGAGAAGATTGTTTCTACGTCAATGCAAAAGGAGGTCAATCTGAGTAGCCTTCAACAACATGAAGAGAAAGAAATGACCAAACTCTTCCACATAAAGATATAGGTCAAGAAGACAAATATTGATGTTATGTTTGACTCAATATGGCAATAAAATATCATTATAGTAGAGCTAGTCAACAAATTTGGATTGGAATCTTGTGATCATCTGAGCCCTTATCCATTGGGATGGATAAATAAGGACATAGGGTTGAAGGTAACAAAACAGTGCAAAAATAGATTTTCCATTAGTGCTAATTTATTGTTGAAGTAGAACTAGATGTAGTTCCCCTTGATGTATTTGGAGTCGTGTTTGGAATTCCCTACATATACATGCATGATGTAATTTTAATGAAAAGATCCAAATAGTTCCATCTCATCAAGGACAGAAAAATGTTCACCATCAATGTGCATAAAGGAAAGTCAAAAAATTCTTTTGTTGGTGCCAACCAAGCCAAGAAATTGATCAGTTTCAATAAGAAGTACATTGTATTATTTTTAAGAGAAAAATAGTCTATAGATGAGTCTATAAGAGGCAAGGCATTTGTGGAGGGGTGTACTAAGAAATAGAAACAACAACTAGAAGAGTTGCAATGGGCATATAAGGATGTGTTCTGGGAGCCTAAAGGGTTACCACCCAAGAGCGAAGTGGAGCACATGATCCAGCTATTTCCATACTCCCCATTGCAAAAAATTGGGCTATACAGGTAGTTTGATATAGAAGTAAGTGAGGTGAAGAAATAGTTCAAACAACTACTAGATCCAAGGGTCATTTGGCCATGTCCATAACCATGTGGGTCATCAATCATCATTACGCCAAAGAAGGATGGGTCTTAGCAAATGTGTATTGATTATAGGGCATTGAACAAAGTCATACTCATGTATACGTATCTGTTGACGAGGATAGATGATTTATTGGATCCGCTGCAGCAAGTGAAGTATAACACCATGTTGGACTTAATGTTTGGATATCATCAGGCTCAAGTCAATCACGATACCTCAAAAAATTCCATTTGGCCTATGCAATGCACCAACTACATTTATGAGGGTAGTGAATGATACATTAATGCGCCCTTTTATAGATTCATTTGTTATTATTTATTTGAATGATACATTATTATACAGTGCTGCATGGATGGAGAAAATCACGCATTTGATGTAGGTGCTAGAGACATTAAAGAAGCACTGGTGGATAGAAAAACACAAAAAGTGTGTATTTGCACAGTAGTATTTGGTGTATTTGGGGTATGTAATATTTGGAGGAGATTTGAGGATAGATCTTGCCAATATGGAAGCCATCATGAAATGGTCAATTCCTATTAATGTTTCTAAGGTGAGGAATTTCATTGGGGTAGCACAATACCTGAAGAAATTCATAGCCTCATTTTTAGTGGTAGTAACACCACTTCACGCCATAACAACAAGTGGCAAGAGTTTCTAGTGGGGAAAGGATCAATAGAGGGCCTTTGAGGAGTTAAAGAAGAAGATCATTGAAACACTAGTTTTGGCATTATCAAACTTACAGTACCTCTTTGAAGTGGAGATAGATGTGAGTGGGTATGCAATGGGAATGGTATTGATGTAGGCAAGATGGAATGTATGCTGCCATTCTTTAGTATTTCATGGGGAAATTCTTAACTACCCTACCTTTGACAAGGAGCCCTATTCCTTGGTGAAAATTGTGAAGAGGTGGAAGCATTATATAATGTGAAAAAAGATAGTAATCCACATAGATCACCATCCACTACAATACTTGCAGGGCTAGAGTAAGCTACAACAAACCAGGAATTACAAGTGGATGGGGTTTCTACAATAGTTACATTTAGTGATCAAGTATAAGAAGGGTAGCACAAACAAGTTGGTTGAAATATTTTCAAGGAAACCCACATCAAAAATCACAAATGGAGTCATTCACCCATGATGCATACATAGAGGCATATTTGAAGGATGAGGAATTCAAGGAGGTGTTTCAGTAGTTGTAGAACCAGAGTCATGTGCATGATGGTGACAACATCAATGACCACCATCTCTAGGATGGATTACTCTACAAGTTGGATAAGTAATGTGTTCCTACAGGTGAGAATTTGTAGCTAATTAGAGAGGCTTACACCTCCAAGGTCGTGGGGCACTTTGGTGTAGGGAAAACAGTGGGAAAATTGTAGGGGTATGTGTATTGGCCCAAGATGCAAGAACATGTAGCTAGGTTCATAAAAGGATGCATGTTTCATTGTACCAACAAGCCTATTAACTAGAAATAGGATCTATATCATCCCTTACATGTACCCACTTGTCCTTGGGAAAGAATTTCCATGGACTTTGTGGGAGGTTTACCAACAACTAGGAAGGGACATGACTACATGTTCGTGGTACTTGACAGGTTCAACAAGATGTGTGTTGTGATGCCTGGTAGAAATACAAACAATGGGAATGAAGAAGTAAACTCGTTCTTTAGATAGGTATGGGTGCACACTGGCATACCAAGGAACATCATTTTAGATAGGGAAACGATATTTATCAGTGCATTTTTTACTACATTGTGGGAAAAGATGGACATGAAGTTGAAGAGGTCTACAAAATTCTATTCTCAGACAAATGTGCAAATAGAAGTAGTCAACAATACTTTGGTGTAGCTTTTAAGGGGTTATAATCAGAAGCATACAAAGATGTGGGATGAAAATGTGGTATATACACAACACTCTTATAACATAGCAGTCCACACTTCTACTAGTAACTCCCCATTTAAAACTTGTTTTGGATATTTTCCACCTTCACCTATAGATATTGCATATGGATAGAAAGGAGGAGTGAGAAAGGATCTTACAGGGGATGCCTTAAGGGCTAAAAAAATTGTTGAGAATATTAGGAAGATCCATATATGATTACATGAGACATTGTAGAATAACAAAGGAATCATTCAAGGTGCGGACAAAGTATGGTTACAATTGATCAAGGAGAGGCTACAGGGTCCTGGTAAGAAAATCAAGGCTCTGTGATATGGTCCATTTGAGATACTAGAAAAGGTGGGAGATAATTCATGTAGACTTAGTCTACCCCCATACCTGTGCATTTACTTAGTTTTAAGTGTGGATAATCTGAAGCTCTATGATCCTTCCATGTTATATCAGGAAGAGGAACAGATCCTACCTCCTGTGAAGGATTTGGCACCAGATTCTCATTCAAAGTTGACTAAGGATATAGTTTTGTAGAATAGGTCCAGAACTACAAGATAGGGGCAAGATGAATTTTGGCAGATTGGTTTGAAAGGACAACTTCTGGGAAAAGCTAAATGGTACACCCAAGAGGAGGAGGAAAATTTTCCTCACCTCATTTAGTAGAAGCTTTTGGGGACCTAAAACCTCCCAAAATGGGGAGGTATGATCTAGATTAGATCGTTATATTGTTTTTCATCCACCTCAATGCTTTTAGAGTGGAAAAGTGGAGGAATCAGCTTACGGGACCATTTTAATTAGTGGCACCCAGTTTGGAATATCAAGATATGAAATATTACAGGAACATTTTGAGGCATAATATGCCATTTTTTTTGGGGGGGGGGGGGGGATATTTTTTATATTTTTCACACATAGGCCTTTCCAATTATTCAAGAATATCTTCAATTGGAGTTTGTATGCAAAATTTATGGTTGTGAGAAGCTAACCTTCCTGGTTTCACCATAATAATTTGAGAGGATGCCACATCAACTCCCATTATTCTTGGAAAAGGGTCTAGCCATGTGATTATGATGAAGACGATTCTAGAAGATTCCATATTGTAACTCTAGTTAATAGTTGAGATAGTCAAACCTAACCACTAGTAGGTTATCGGGTTGTGTTATAACCGGGCCACTAGGATGAAAAAAGGTTCCATTATTTTCGAGTGCATTTGTTCCATAGATGAGAACAAATAGCTGATAGGGATAGGAAATAGAGCACATAGAGATAATTTTTGCATTGTAGTAGCCCACATACCATATTTCTTTGTACTCATGTAAATATTTCCATTCAGAGAAAGAGAACGGAATGACCTCAACTTCTAGCTAAGTTTTTCTTCCAAAAGGGTTTCCTAGGTCATATCACATGTCAAATGCATTTGTGAGCTTTTATTTCATCCTTCTCTATTTTTTGCACTATTTTAATTCACATGCATATGTTATTAACAGTAATCTACAGATAAAATTGTAATAGTGTAGATTTTGGATTTTCAAGTATAATTTTATCAGATCTATTATGACGAATTGTCTAGTAGAATATCCTTGGTAGTTTACGGATAACATTCGTATCAAAGCAGGTTTATTTGGTTATATTGTGGATATTTGCAGGGTATCTAGATTGATCGGGCCAAAATTCATAAAATTATAATCGTGGTGGATGAATATATGAATAACTCTCTTGATCTTGTAAAGTAAAGGTTTCTGCGGGTGGACAACAAGTCACATATATAAATCAGAATGTAAATCTCCTCATGATGGGCCTGAGTAATAAGCTTGGGATATTAAGAGAAGATGGGGTTTCTAATGTAGAGGACAAATCAAAGGGGATATCAGGGGATCATGAAGAAATAGAGAACCAGTCGAAGAAAGGACCCAAAAAATATCAGCCCATGTCGAGTGTCATGAATCACTCACAATCCCTATTCTTTTTTTTTCCTAAAGCAAGTGTCATACCTTCATTGTCATTAAATCAGAAAATAATTTACATAGATCACAACCATTCAAGTGGATCCAAGGACCAGGAAAAAACAACTACCCAACAACCAGGGGCAACAAGTTAAGGGTGTAAACCCTGAACCCTCCCAATCAAAACATCACAAACCTTCAAGTGCCCGACTGTGCCAAGGCCAGCCAATCAACTTACCACTAACCTAAAGGGGGACTAACACTCAAACCCAAGAAATATCTAAATCAAAACTGAAATCAGTGTTGAAGCCTTTAATCGCCATCATCAAAACACCCTACCCGATCCAACGGTGGAGGAAGAAATCGCAGTGCCAAGGAGCCCGACGGTTAACCGTATGGACCCACTAACATGCACGAAGGATCTTGACCGTAGATCTCCCAAGATTGATCCAACGGCATAGGAAAATATCACATTGCCGAAAAGCACGTCTTCTACCCACATGAACCCACTGACAAGCACGATGAATCCTAATCGTCGATCCTTCGTGCTTGATCCGACGGCCCAAGATCATATCGCACGGGCCTAACGCACTGCAGGTTAACATGCCATGAGGGTGGTATTTGTACCCACCCCACCGCCACATGTAGCAACTTGAGTGGGATCGCTCCCAAAACTTAAAAAGCACTTTCTGCTTGAAAGGTGCCCGATGACCCAAAAACCACTTTGCGGGCGGAATTGCATCCCTGTGAAGAAAAGTAAGGAAATAACGACCACCACGAAAGCTCGAAATTTGGCTTCTTATGCCAACCCCACCACACCAGTTGATAAACCTCTGTAAAGTACAGTCCCAACCCTCTGGCCGACTATCCAGGCAGCTGGATCTGCCAAGCAACTAAAGAAGGGAAAAAATGAGGAAAAAGTAGCAACTCATATCGAAACCAATCTAACTGGCCAAAGCCTCCAAAGTTTTGTTGTGAAACACTGTCATATCTTCATCAGCTAGGCAGCCACACTGTTCCTTTAGTATGTTCTGAGACAACCCCTGCTAACCCATCACGACTCTGCTAAAGGTACTATTCACTCCTTGTTTGGCCAATAAATCCACTAGTCTGTTAGCCTTCCTTTGAACATGGTTAAAACTTATCGTGTGTAGGCTCATGAGGTGGAGCTGGATTCGTTGAAATACCTAGATCAACCTCCAATGTTTTGAAACCTTCTCTGACCCCATGCCCCAACTAATTCTTTTGACTGAGTTAATGATTAGCTCAGAGTCAGCTTCGATAATCACATTTTGTCGATTATCCTTCACTAGGATATCTAAGCATTGCTCCATAGCCATTAGTTCAGCCATGTTGTTAGTGGCTCTACCTAAATGGCAATGAAAGATGGAAATGATAGTACTTGATTCATCCCTTAACACCCCTCCAAAGCCATCAATACCCGGGTTGCCTTTTGAGGCCCCATCAATGTTATACTTCAGAAAACCCTGAGGGGGAGGATTCCAAAAGTCCTGCTCAGTATCCATTATCCTAACCATTCTGTCCAAGCCTTGAGGAAGAAGCCCCTGCATGCCCAACTGTCTGAGAATTCTCATTTTAGCATCTAAAGGAGAATTCTCACAGTTGTACTAACATTCTCCCTAAGTTGTTTTAATGTCTGCTCAAAAAGACGGTGGAGAGATATCTTTTCATTTTTAAAGATCTTGTTGTTCCTTTCTTTCCAGACATTCCAAATAATGAAGCTAGGCGTGAGAGCCCAAGCTGTGCATAGAATTTCAGAATCAGAAAAATTCCTCCTCCAGTTGTTTAGGGTATTGAAAATACTTCCTCTATCCTTGTCTGACTTTTGGAAGATGGTGGTAAAGGAGTCCCACAATCTAGAGGTGAAGATGTAATTGTTGAGGAGGTGTTCCATAGTTTCCTCTTGGACCTCACAGAGCTGGCATCTGGAAGGCCCCACAACCCCCCTTTTACGAATATTGTCCCAAGTCATAATTTTCCTATGGTAAACCAGCCACATGAAGAGTTTAATCTTCATCTAGCCATGATGCCTCCATAGATTCTACCACATTCTATCCGGAGCAATAGAATCCAGCTCAAGGATTATGCATTTTGCCTCCTTCAGATTGAAATTTCCCTCTTTGTTGTTGCCCCATCTTAACTGATCGTGCCCCCCTAGTACTAGAATCTTCCTTTGATCCAACATTTTCATAAGATCTTCTCCTTTTGCTTTCAAGGGGTTGTCTTCCCTGTAGACAATATTCCTCTAGTTTCTCCATTTTCCTGCATTATTGGTTTGATCCCAAAAATATTTAACCTTAGATAGCCCTATGATGTCTGTCTCTATCTTGAGGTCCTTAAAATCCTCTTTTAACAGTATCGGTTCTTGTTGCCATTTGTCTTCCCAAAATAGTGCTAGATCTCCCTCTCCGATTTCCCAGAAGCTATTCTTTTGAACTAAGCCTCTATTCCCCCATGCCTTATTCCAGATATAAGAGCCCTTTATACTTCCAGACATCCTTATATGTTCGTTAATGTGCCAAGAACTGGCATATTTCTCTTTCCAAATACTAGCCCACTGAGCCTTTAGTTCTTTAACCAAACTCCACCAAAGTTTAGCACCTAGGGCCCTGCTTAGAACCTCTGGATCATCCAAACCAAGACCTCCATGATTTTTAGGTTTGCAAATATTTTCCCAGTCTACCAAGGCCCATTTCTTTCTGTTCTCCCCCTTGCCCCAGAGGAAGTATCTTTAAATGGATCTAAATTGTTGTAAAACTCCTTTTGGATCCGGGAGAGCTGAAAGCATGAAAACTGGGATAGATTGAAGAAAAGCCTTCATAAGCATCAATCTACCAGCCAAGTTTAAAGTTCTAATGGTCCAATTTCTAATTTTATCCTACATCTTATTAATCACCGGCTCCCATATGCTCTTGTGTAGAGGTTTAGCAGTTAGAGGAACCCCCAAATATTTTGAAGGAAGGCAATCCCTTTGGAATCCCATAATTCTGGAGATATTCCTTTGAATAGCAATGTTGGTGTTAAAGAAAACAATCTTGGATTTGGAAAGATTAACCTCCATACCTGAAGCCATGGCAAAGTCACTTAGAAGTTGTTTGTATGTTAGAGCCTCTTTGACCATAAGGATTCCTTCCAGCATGGTATCATCCACAAATTTTTGATGAGTTAAGGCCTGTCCATTCTCAAAAAGTTGTATACCCTTGATTTTGCCATCTTCCTTTGCCTGCTTGATGGACCAGCCTAGACCTTCCATCATGATAATGAAGAGAAAGGGAGAGAGTGTATCACCCTACCTAAGCCCTCTGGAAGGAATAAAAGTCTCGGAGGGAGAACCATTTACCAGAATAGAAAAACTGGGAGAAGCTACCAGGGCCATAACCCATCTGACCCAGTTGTGATCAAACCCAAAAGCGATAAGAAACCTCTTAATATAGGTCCAATTCAACTTGTCATAAGCCTTGGCTAGGTCCAGTTGCATAATCATTCAAGCCTTCCTGTTGCTAGTCATTGAGTGCACTACCTCCTATTCTTGAATGATATTATTGAGAATTTGCCTACCTTCCACATAACTAGATTGTTCTCCAGACACAAGAGTGGGCGGAAGAGGTTTGATTTTGTTGGCTACAACCTTGGACATTATCTTGTAAACCACATTGCAAAATGCTATGGGTCTAAACTTATCTGGAGTGAGGGCATTATCCTGTTTAGGGATTAGAGAGACGAAAGAGGTGTTGAGTGCTTTCAGAATAGTTCTATTCCTCCTGGAGTCTTCTACTACATTCAGAATGTCCTGTTTGACAATATTCCAATAAGATTTGAAGAAAATTGAAACCATCAGGACCTGACGCTTTACCATTCTGCATTTCGTTGAGGACCTCACTGATCTCCTCTTCAGTCACTGGCCTATTGAGGTTAAATTTATCCTCTCTGGACACTAGTCTGGGTATATGTCTAGTTAAATCCTTGATGAAATTCTCTCTGTCCGAGATGGTTTCCTTTGATATCCCACTAAAGTGCTGGACTAGCACAGCTTCCATGTCTTTGTGAGAACTGAGAAGTTGCCCTCCCTCATCCTTGATCGAAGAGATTCTATTGTGGGCTCTGTTTGCCAAGGTGGATCTGTGGAAGAATCTAGTGTTTCGCTCTCCTTCTTTAAGCCATTGCACTCTAGATTTTTGTCTCCAAAATATTTCTTCTTGTTTACAAAAGTTCTCCCATTCTTGTTGGAGTTTGGTAGCTTTCTCATTTCTGACTTTGTCAAAGCCAACTGTGATAAGGGCTTCGTTTAGTTCCTGCAATTTATTTTCAACAGCTTTTTCTCCTTCAAAAATATTACCAAATTCATTCTTGTTCCAATCTTTTAGCCTACACTTGATATGTTTTAATCTTTTGTGAAGAAGGAACATACTAGTACCCTAAATTTGTAAATCTTCAGACTGCCAATCTGAAATGTTTTTGATGAAATCTGGATGGGTAAGACAGATATTTTCAAATCTGGAAGGTCTATTCCTGGGGGTGCCTATGCCTTTGACCTCTAGTTGGATCGGTCAGTGATCTGATCCTCCAAAGGAGAGAATATTCGCTACCATTTCCTTATTATTGAGCATAAGGTCCTCTGAAATGATGAATTTGTCTAACTTCAATGCAACTATAGACTCTCCTCCTCTTTTATTGTTCGAGGTGAAGAGACCATTACTGGAAACAATGTCAACTAGCTTCATAGAATCCATAAAAGTTTGAAAGGCTAAGGAGTCTTTATTTAGGGTTCTGGTACCCCCTTTTTTCTCCCATAATGATTTGATCATGTTGAAATCACCACCCAAAATCTAGGGTATATCTCCAAATTTTTCTCTGAGATCTACCAGAGAGTCTATAAACCTGAATTTATCATCCATTTTCTGAGGGCCATAAACATTCGTAAGCAGATATATCTCCATATCCCCCACAGGTTGAATAACCACTGATAAATAATTTCTAGAAGCCTCAACATCTATTATCCCAATCTTTTGGGGGTTCCAGAGAGTAAGAATTCCCCCTATTGAAATTTCTACCTTGACTTCTAAAAACTCAAAACGATTGAGCCATTTGCTATATAAATCTTTAATTTTCTGAATGGAACATTTATTTTCCTTGATAAAAATCACATCCAGAGCTTCCTGCCTCATTCTGTTACTAATTAATCTTTGCTTCCTTTTACTACCAAGACCCCTTATATTCCAAGAAGTGAACTTCATCATTAAAAATTTGTGAAGGAGTAACTGGTTAGGTCTTTCATCTTACCTGAATCTATCATTAGCTTTCCACATTCCATCAACAGCTCATTCTGCTTTTTTCTGCCTCTTTTCTTACCTGGGCATCTAGGTGCTAATCCTGGTATGTTTTTCAAAGTTTTCACCCCTTCGCTACCCTGTTTTGCAGTATTACATTGCCTGACCATCCCTGTATTCTGGGTTTTCCATAAGTACAACTATTGTACTCTAGTGAACTCCTCTTGAGATAACAGATCTACCCCTCCCATGGTTCCTTGTTTCAAGAACCCTTCCAGATCTAGGTTTTCTCTCTCAAGAATCTCCCGTAGCTCATGGTCCTCCATTTCCATCTCGCTCTGGGTCATTTCCTGGTCCATATCCAATTCTGCGTCACTCATCATAGCCTCTTTCTGTTTATTATTATCCTTTGTATGCTCCTTGTCTTCCTCTTTCTCCTTCTCCTCTGGACTTACCTCCATGCTTTGATTTGCTTTTTTTGTCTCTTCTTCTTCTTCGAGCACTTGGTACCTGTTCAGACTGACCTGAGGCCCTTCTACTTGAGTTTGCTTAAGTCCCCTTTTGCCCCCTTTTCCTTTATGGTTCACTTAATGAAAGCTTTCATAATCTTTCATGGTGAGAGCTTTGCTCTTATTCTCAATTTTATTGAGAGGGCAATCCCCGAAAAGGTGTCCATGCTCATGGCATCTGTGACATCTAAAAGGAATATGTTCATAATCAACTATTTGAACCCATTCTTCATCAAAAACCTCCAAAATAACCTCATCCGTTAGGGCTCCGGATAGATCCATTTCCACACAAATTCATGCAAAGGAAGTGTGTTTTCCCCTTCTGGTGGCTTCAGATGCTTTGACAAAATGGCCTAATTTATTTCCTATGGTTGTTAACGACTCTGTTTGCCAATAATCAAGAGGAAGGGAGTGAATCCTTACCCATACTAGAACTGAGGTAAAAGTCTCCCGCTCCGGGAGAAAGTTCATCATCCACAACCTCATATAGAGGCCTGCTGCCGCGAAGAAGTAGCCCCCCCCTTCCAACACTCTGTCTTTGTCCTCAATATTTGTGAAGACCACAGTGAAGAATCCCTTTGACCCAAGATGTAGGTCAATGCTTCATTTTGGTTTCCAATTATATTTAATCCATGTCTGTAATGCTTTTTTAGTGGGCCATACTCCCATGAATTTATAGATGATAACATATGTCCGCATGTGGTCCCTGTGTGCCTGCAGAGCAGGATCATTCAGAACTATTCTGGGTCTGACATCGGTTTTGGGTTTACATGGACCCTTCTGTGCCTTGGTTTTTTCCCCCTGTTCCTTATCGTCTTCCTCCTTTTCTTTTGTGCTATTATTCTCCTTTTCTATATTTCCCTCCTGCTCTTCTTCAATGCTTTCTTTCCCTACTTCAGCAGTACCTTTGACCTCTTCTATTGGTTTCTTACCTTGCTGGCTACAGCCTACTTGTAGGAGGGAGTGGAGCTCCCTCCTTTGCACCCTTCCATGGAGTTCAACATTTGCTAATGACTGTAAACCCTCACACCAATCCTGCCCCTCCAAGATTGCAGTCTTCCACCTGGTGGAAAAAGCGAAGCATTCATTCACAATCCCTATTCAAAATGGAATAAAAGATTGATATCAAGCCATACCATAATGATATTGATGCTATAAAGATAAATCAATAGTTTCAACAACTTGACGTGTATTTTAGTGTCCATCAAATTGAGGAAGAATGGAAGATTTCATTTGTGTGACTGAAATTAGAGGGCCATGCCTTGACTTGGTGGGAAAGCCACACGAAAACCTTGAGGTTGGAGGGAGACCCTCCAGCGACTAAGTGATAGGACTTCAAAACCCTCATAAAATCACAGTTTTACCCTCTTAGGTATGAAGAGGCCCAATGGAGTTGGTGGCACTACTTCATGAAAAAGTAGGGGAAAAGTGTGCAGGAGTACACCACAGAGTTCAGAAGGATGGCCATAATGTTGGGTATCTCCCCAAATAACCTAGATGTAGTCCTCAAATATTTTGGGGGTCTACACTGCCATTTGCGGGGGAAAGTGATGTTGTTCAATCCTAGATCGATGAATACGCCTTGTGTACAAGCAGAATACTTGGAAAACATAGGTATGAAGAAGGGGAAATCAAGTGGATCGAAGGAGAAGGAGTAACATAATGCTTCTAAAGAGTGTAAGTAGAATTAGAAAGGGGGGAAAGATAAAAAAAAATATGGCAGCCATGGCACATCAGTGTAAAGATCCTAGCAACCACTGTAACATTGTCGGCGATATAGAGGAGAAATGTTGGAATTTGCATATAGAGCTTAACCCGAAGAATAAAAAGAAAGACAATATGAAGTAGAATCTCATGGCCATTGATTTGAACAACTAATTTGAAAGTAGATCAGATGTGGATGAGAAGATCGTACATACATCAATGTAGAAGGAGGTGAATCTGAGTAGCCTTCAATAATAGGAAGAGAAAGAAATGGCAAAACTCTTCCATATAAAGATACAGGTCAAGAATACCAAGATTGATGCTCTATTGAATTAGGATCATAAGAAAATCTCATTGCAACAAAGTTGGTCAAGAGGTTGGGGTTGTAACTTCGTGATCATTAAAGCCCATATCCATTGGGATGGGTAAATAAGGATGTGGAGTTGAAGGTAAAAAAATAGTACAAAATTAGATTTGCCATTAATGTTGATTTTATTGATGAAGTAGAATTAGATGTGGTTCCGCTTGATGTATGTGGAGTCATGTTTGGGAGTCCCTACATGTACATGAAAGATGTAATATTCATATGGAGAACCAACCAGTATCATTGCTTCAAGGAGGGAAAATCTTTTACCATCAACATGCACAAAGGCAAGTCGAAAATTTCGTTGGTAAGTGCCAACCTGTAACAACCCTAGTGAAAAATCCATGTAAAAATATATAAGACCATGGTCATGGAACACGTATTCCAAGCTAAATGGTGGGAAAAAATTCCTAGTGGGTGTTCATGTTGGTTATTATGGCTAGAGGAAATTATCAAAGGAAATGGCTAAGGCTTTGGAAAAACATGAGGCATTTATTGGCTTTATATTTATGAAAATAATGGACATTAGGAAAAGAGGAAGGTGAAAGGTCACAAGTTGCATGTGAGGACTAAAATGAAGGAAAATAATGGACAATGAAGAAAATAGAGGCCTAATTGATAAAAAGGCTTATGAGGATCAGTTGGCAAGCTTTTGCTCAAGTTTTGCATTGGATCGAGAAAGGAAAACAAGGCAAGAGGAAGAGTAGGATCAAGCAGCTACGACAGGATTCTTTGCAAGTATCGTTTTGCATGTGTGTTTTCCTTGCAACATTTGGCATGCATAGTATTTCATGTGGTTTTTTTATGTTATGTCATGGGTTTTTCTAGGTGTGATAGTGTTTTCAGCCTAACCTTTTTATTTCCGGATAGCCACGGTGTGATGGGGTTCTCATGTTTTGGTTGAGTTGGATTGTCATATGGATTCGAAGTTGAGTGAGGTGGATATCTGAATAATGGAACACATGGACTAGTAACCCCTCAACTGGACAGTGGGTTGTGGCAAAGCTAGATTTTGTGTTGCCTCAATGGGCCTAAGAATTCTTGACTGGTGAATGGTGGGATATATGGTAAATCCTAGAGGTGGTTTCCCTTGATTAGGCCTGGGAATCCTTGCCAGTGAATGTCGGGATATATGGTAAATCCTAGAGGGTGGGGTCTCGGTTTAGGGCCTAGTGGTCCATGGATCAGACTATGGATTGTGGTAAATCCTGACAGACTAAGAGACAGAAAAATTCCTCACAGTGTAGGTGGAGAAATCCACTGGCATCCATGCTTGTTTTGACCTAGTGCTTTGGTGGAGATCACCGTAAAACCTGTTATTACATGTTTATTGCATTGACCTAATGATCATTGTGTATTGCAGTAAATCTTGGTTTCTATTGATGAGAGTGAGGTGGTTTAGCCTCAGGATGGCCAGGTTGGTTCTTTTGGTTTGAGTCCCACATTCATGCTTGGAATATGGCATGGGCGTGAATGGTTGAAGAGAGATTTGGCTCAGCCATTCTACGCTCGGGTGGAACGTGGTAGTCCCATCTCGAGTTGGATTTTTAATTCATTAATAAGAGGTGCTCTCCTTGATATCTTATGTATAAATGTATTGGTTTATATGCAGATTTTATGGCTAATGTATCCTTGATATTTTTGTGGTTATTATTCTGGTTATAAGCATATATTATGACAGTGATGATATGGATTTCCTCGTGTTTTGATTGGTAAATTGATGAACAATGTATCTATGACCTAATAGATGATAATGCAACTAATGATATCAGGCAACAAAGCTTTTTAGCGATTGTCAGATAAGTATGAGACCCCTATGCTTAAATATGTTGTTTACACCTGTAGATTACATATTTGTGATATATTTGATGACATATCTATCATGGCTAGTAGGGGTCTATTCAAGCCCTTGTTCAAGTAATTGCATTTGTATCATCATTCCCTTGTTATCTTTATGTTATGAAGGTGTCATTTAATTTTGGGCAGTACCCTAGGCTCTGGGCCTGAAAAAGTGGCTTAAATCACGGGGACGTTGGCACAACACTGAGAAAAATAGTCCCTAGACACTGGCATACCATGCTATGGGAGCGTCTAGATCCCTCTAGATGCATGCATTCCCATATCATGGGAGCGTACAGGGTTTAATTGTCTAAAATCTCAGTGGAACCCAGGGGCTAGTTACCTGAGAGGTTGGGATGGTTCCTAGGAGTCTTGTTACTGATGTTGACGGTTTGTATGTTGTGTTTCTATCAATTCCACTTCCTTAAGGTCGCATGGGAGGTTGAATCCCATCATAGTATCCCGTCGTCACATGGTTCACCCCTTGGACTGGATGGGTTATGTGTCGGTCATGCATTCATGTCGATTGCATAGGTGTTCCTTGTGCTTGTTGCATTTGCATGGTGTTGATCATGGTTGTAGTGATTTCATGATGTGAAGTTTGATGGTGTTGTTGAGGGATGTGTCATCATGAGTGTATGGTTGTAAATGCATTTGTTATGCATGTTGGTGCCTATATGTTGTTATCCATGCATTGTCATGGCTATGCTTATGCATGTGCAGTAGGTCATACATGCATTGTCATGGTTATGCTTATGCATGTGCGGTAAGTCATGCATGCATTGTGAGGTCATTGTATGCAAATAGTTCATCATGATGTAGTTGTTATGTTATGATTCTAAAGTGTTGACTGAGATAGAGTGGGAGATGCATATCCGGAACCTCGAGGCAACAACATGTCGTCATGAAGGTTTGTATGTTGGGCATGTAGGTATGTAGGTCAAGGATTGTTATATGCATTATGGTTATGTGTATGCCTTTCATTCTATTGATTTTAAGGTTACATGCATGATAGATGCTAGTTGATTAGTGTAGTCATATGCAGATGCGTCAGATAGTCATGAATGGTAGTGATATGCGGTTGCATGCATTGCTATTGTTGTTTTAGGTTAGATAACTTGATGATTATGTTATATGTTGTTGATGAGTATGTTATAGGTTAACTTGTTGATGTTACATGATGTTAGCTTGATGATTAGATTATATGTTGTTGATGAGCATGATATATAACATGTTGTTGTTATATGCGAGTAACTTGATGATTAGGGTTATTACATTAATATCATGATGTTATATGTATCTTGCTAATTTAGATTGGTCTATGCAAATGGTTAGGGTTATTACATTCAAGTATGAGTTAATATGTTGTGATATTATGTCATACCAATCTAGACTAATGGTACATATGTGATTGTTATATTGAAACAGAAGTGTCCTCAGACACATAATATTATTAATCAGAAAAAATAATTACATGATTGATTTGCAAGAGCTTACACCCGAACTAAACAAACACTCTTGCAATGAGCTATTTATAAGCTCCATGTCCTAACTACCTCTAATTATGGATCACTTATTAAATAACAAGTGTCCATTTACATTAAATGCTATTCAAACCAACTAGCTAACTAATCTCCTAAAATAGAGCCTAAGATACGACACATGTGGAGAGTCATATCTAGTTACAACAATATGCTAATTCTAAAAGTCTCCATTAAATAATTAAACATTCTAGAATAATAATTATTAATTTAATATCTTAAATTAATAATTATTTTATTCTAATTTTATAACCTATGATAAAATTGTATTTTTGGATCATCTAACATGTTATCCATGAATGAAAATTGTTTAAGAATTTATGATGTGAACATGTTAGCTAGTTACTATTATGGATATCATGACCTTATTTGTTGTTGAGTTGATACGTTGTGAAGTTATATCATGTTAACCTAGCTTGATTGTGAAAACAAGATAGCCTCCCCTGAGATACATTAAGGTATGAGTTTTTCTTATGTCGTATATTTGGTGTTTGAATGTTTGACTATGTCGTTTATTTGGTGTTTGAGTGTTTGGTGTCTATTATTTAGTCTATATGGTGTCTGAATTTTTGATTACTTGAAAGATATGAGTATGTGTCTATAATATTCCTTCTCGAAATTATCTTGTTTTAAGATGGTTTTACTAATACAGATGTGTTGAGACAGCTGATATGTACTAGAGTGTAAGTAGGTGATAATTGTAGCATTATGTATTCTGACTGATGAATGTGAGTTGATTGTTGAGTATGACATGGTTGTTAGACTTGGTAAAGGTTGATTTCAAATTAATATACATGATGTATTGATCTTTAGAACATGAGACTGACATGTGTGAGAAATTACAGGGCAACATGCTTGGTATTAGCATGACAAGGTAATAGTTGATGTGTTTATAAAACTATAGTTGGGTGATGTGACAGTGCATAGTAAGACTCAATTGCAGCAAGGAAAAGGTAAAATAAAGGAATTGGATGAAAATTCCTTTGGCTATGTTTGTGTTATAGACATTTTTGGGCACTGCACCCCAATCATAAATGTTCATAAACTGAGGGCTCCTAAGTCCCTAAAAGTGTTGCTTCACTACCTAAAGGAACAAGGTCAGCTGATTACATCATCTCCCAGAAGTTCTCCACAGAAAACTGCTTAGAAATGGTCAAAACTAGACCATACTGAATGCCCATTTCAGAGGGTGCGATGCATATCACCTTCCCAGTGTAAAGGGTGCGAAGCATACTGGATGGCCCTTCTGTAGGGTATGATGGGAGAGAATGGACAAATGGAAGGGGCAGTTTGCGAGGTGGAAGACCATAGAATCTTCTAGAAACTTCCCCTCTGACACTTGCCTCTCTAATTTTGACCAGGGATGAATAAGAGATCATCAATCTCCAAGTGGAATTAAGAACTATCAGAGAGAGGACACTAATCAAAATCCCAGAAGCTGACTCACCCCCATATAATCATCTATATATGGATCCCTCATCACAGAGATCCGGAGGCTGGAATCTTGTATCTTATAGAGAAGTGTTGTTGGTTTTCTGGTGTAACTTCATAGTGTTGGGTGATCCAAGCTTTACTTGAGGTGAAGAAGGGCTTTCTTGCTGGAGGATGATGCTGGGTCAAAACAATTGGTTGTAATCCTCTTGCTATTCTTGATATTAATAAAGCTATTCAAGTTTTCCTCCATATTCGTGTATGTTTGATTGTACATGCATTTGTGTGGTTAATACATATCTGATCCTGTATTGTTTATGAATATAGGTCTCTGTTCTTCGATAGTATTATGCTGCTTTGATTCCACAGGTGCTCTCTGAATCTGTGTAGACAAAGAAGGAGCGGCAAAGATCTATCGAGAAGGAGAGGAACCGAGCAAGGAACCAAGCGCAAGACAAAGGTTGGTGTCCCTTGTTCCCATCTTGTCTATTTTTCATAAAGGAAAACGTAAGTAGTTTTAACTTGTTTGTTTCTAAGATAGCTACCAGTCTTAGTGGGAATAGCAGCTCTAAGTGGACACTATTCCCGGTAACAAAATGGCGACTCCACTGGGGAATGAATAGATTGTTTGTTAGTCTATTTTTTGTTTGTTTTATAAACTTACAGACGGAGCCTGAAGTCAAGCCAGCTAGCCTTCGAACTGCATTTGCTATGCAAGTGCAAAGTAGATCAATGTTGCTTCAGTCTATCTCCAGGTTTTGTTTATAAATTGAACAATCAATCTTCAAACACTCTAATTTCCCTAAGTGGTGGCTCTAGTAACTTCCTTAGATCAACCCCCTATGATTTATATTTACTGAACAACACTTACTCGGCCTAAATCCCTAAACTGAACTGCAAATTGTGATTGAAGACTGGATAAAAGTCTCGCACTAGTACCATCGCACCCCCCCTTCAAGGCAGTCCGTATGCATTGCACTTCCCATGTGCAGTAGGTGCACTGCATACTGGATTCCCTATGTGATAGGTGTGATGGTCAGGGAAGGTTAACTTTACCTTCAGACTTTGGTTTTTTCTTCACTATTTTCAGTTCTATTCAGGAGTTTTGCTATTTGTGGTCAGTATATATCTGTGGAAACCCTCTTCTCTTCCATCATTCCGCCTCCATTGTGCAAATAACTGTAAGTGTTTTTGTGTATTGTGTGCCATTTCCAGTTCTCTTTTACAAAGAAGTAGCATAATCAGATTGTCGTTCCTTGATCTGAAAGTGTCGCAAATGTCGCTTTCAGTCATAGAAGAGAATCCCATTGTTCTTGATAGTTGATTGTACTGTTACTCTTGTATATGATTTGAATTAGTAGTTTTTCAAGTGTCGAAAACAATTTTCATTTCGAAATCGCAAAATGTCGTCCTTATCTTCATTTCATTTTGAAAAAGAAATTTGTTAGTATTGTCGCTTTGGAAAATAATTCAATTTTTTCATACATTAAGAAGGCTAAAAACAAATACATGCATGTGCATTTGCATTTAGACTGTTTGGTTTGATTTAGGACAGTGCATTTATTGTGTGCTCTGTGCTCTTTGTTGAAAGACCCTCAATTCTATTTCCTTAGTAGCTAGTATTTTCATTGCCAAAAGAAGATTAAACATCTATTTATCATCTTAGACTGCATTTTAGGAATTGTATACACATCACGCGGTGAACCTGAAAGGAAAATTTTAGAACAAGATCAACTATAAAATAAATTTAATGAATCTAAAAATTCTTTGGAACCTAACGCACAACATCTAGAAGTCTAGGCTAGATACGTATTCCGACGTCGTAAAACCTGGTAACTGTTGTTTTCATTGTTGGTTGGGTGATTCCTCCACTTTGAGACGACAAGTGCTAGTATGGACTTGTGCTCCCACGTGTCATCGAGTAAATATTGGGAGACCACAATAGGCTATATCCTTTATCCTTAGGAAGCCATGTCTTCCGCCCTATCGATCGCAATGCACTGAACACAACATTCGGGAAGATTGACTGTCGTACCGTAAAAAGTATTCTGCAGTTTTGCGATTGGTTTGGTAATCCCTCTGCCTAAATTTCCAGAGAAGTCTCTTTCATTCCTTTTCAGACTCCTTAAAGGAAAAGGTCCATTTGAGCACTTGTCACTTCAGGCTCATTAAAAATCGAAGGCGACTAGAGTCATCTTTTGTTTTTTCTCGACTCTTAAAAATTGAAAAAACAAGTTGTGTCGAAGCATCTAAAATTTATTTTAATCCTAATAGCATCAAAAATTCCCTCGTTGGTATTTAGGTTGAGAAAAATAGAGTCTACCAACCAAGGATTTCCCCTTGGAGTAAATCCTAGTCCTTTCTCCTCTTGTGGAGATGTTGGTGCACCCCATATGGCCACATTGTCACTTCCAGGGTTGACGATTGGTTTACCCGTATGGCTCTTCTCTACCTCTGTCGTTCAGAATACCATAATTCCTTAACAGTCAAGTCACCAACTAGGTGATGCTAGAGTTATCCCCCAACCTTCCACTTCGTCTGTTTCACCCTCTCCTCCTTCCTCTTCACTTGATGAAGTTGGTAAAGCTAAAGATCAAGTAACTGAGAAGAAGAAGAAGTGGAAAGAGAAAAAGGAAAAGAAGAAGAAGGAGCCAAAATAAAAAGGGGGAAACCATGTGTCGTCTAGCGAAAATCCTTACACCACACTGTCGAAACCTAAATCTCCATGTGTCATTTGCAAAGGAGATCACTATCATCGAGATTGTCCCTGCATCCCTCGGATCTTAAGGGACTGGTCTCCTCGTTTACACGATCCGGTGTCATCAACATTTGATGATCATGTTGAAAGTACATCGTCAACCAATGAAAGTGAAGTATCTGGACAAAAAGGGAATCGCAAATTTCCTTGTAAACTGTGTGAAGGCGATCACGCCGTCCATCATTGTCCCTTCCTAGACGAAGCCAAAAGAGTTTTGGATGATCGTCCTGCTTCACCGCGATGGCTCCCTTTTGGATATAAGAAACTCTTGCCAAGTCCACCACTGGTTGAAAATATGACCAACACACCGTTGTGGTCGATCAAAGCATATATCATTGAAAATGAACCCTTTGAATCCATACCTGACGAAAGTCAAAAAGTCGAGGCAACAGTTGACCCGGTTTTGCCTTCAGAGGGATCATCTTCGAATGATACTGTCATTGAAGAGAAAGAGAACGACACCGTTCAAATTCTTTTCGTAAACACAGAATCCAATGAACTTGGGGGTAGTCCACCCATTCCTTTACCGTAGGAAGGAAGTTCATCAGAGTCGTATCCGGCCGTCTATTCGGTCCCACCTCCAAGCAACCTAGTTGTTTCCTTTGACTGGAATCTACTAGGCGGACCCCGTTTACCAACTAGTGTACCATTCTGAATCATTGTACAAGCTTACAAAATGGTCATGGTTGGTACCATCATAGATGAAGGGGCTTTTGTGAGTATCCTTTCCTCAACTGCTTGGAAAGCGCTTGGTTCGCCATCACTTCTACCTGAAATGAGAAATCTGACAGGCTTTGGCAAAGGAACCAATCGACCGTTAGGGATCCTTCCCAATGTGTCCATTACTTTGAGAAGGAAAACCATTCACATGAACGTGATGGTAGTCCAAGGACCCCTAGATTAGAATCTACTCCTTTGGTGTGACTATATTTATTGCATGGAAGCCGTCGTCTCCTCACTCTTTAGAGTAATGTGTTTTACGCATGAAGGAAAAATGGTCAAGCTCGTAGACCAACTGTCATTCCCTGGTTCACACATGGAAAATAGTCAAATGCCATCCCTAAATGGTCTTTTCAAGCAAGTAATGTCTCATTGATCTCCAGTCCTTCCACCTGAGGAGCGCGAGTGATTCAGGAGGATATGGCTGAAACCCAGGGGCCATGCACCCTTGCCTGCTTCGGCCGGGAAACTCCAGGTATAAAGCAGGTTTCCACGAAGGAAAATGACTGGTTCAACACCCGTCCTTATAGGAAAAGGGAGTTAGACCATAATAATATTCCCTCGTCAAGGTTAGGAGGTTGGGATTTAGAACCACCCTGGTTCAGATGGACTAAGCCAGGAAGTGTTTCTATCTGCAACGTGGATGGAAACTATCTTGCGAAAGTAAGAGCTTCTATATGGTAACCTGGAAGTTTTTCATTATACCTGGGGGCATGCAAACCTTTTTGCATGCAAGCGAAGAGAGACCATTTATTTTTTAAATTTGTAGGTCCTCTAACCCTTTAAACTCGTAGGATTGGTCGTTTCCTAGC